>VZRF01013972.1:0-28943 GCA_013396875.1 Vireo altiloquus | reverse complement strand
GATGAGGGGACAGAGGGTGCTGAGGGGACGGAGGGTGCTGAGGGGACGGAGAGTGCTGAGGGGGATGAGGGGATGGCAAGGGATGAGGCACAGCCTGCCTAGGCTCATTTCTCATTATAATTCTCTCTCCCTCAGGCCACAGTGTATTACCCAGTCACTATCCAAAATCAGGAGCTAGCCAGGTAAGGTAAGCAGGACACAGGACTTCAGAGCTCAAAGTTCCTTAACAAAATGACCGGGATGAATTAAACCTGAGTACAAGCAAATCCTTTACATTTTGGAATAGGAATATAATCCCATTAGCCTTTTCTCTAGAAACTTAATTGCTTCTTTAAAGTCTTGCATGGTTACTGAGCCTTATCTTGTCAGAGGGGAATCTGTTCAAAAGATAGCAGGTTCCAGAGCCTCATGACTGCCACCAGCATCTGTGAACTCTGAATCACATGGGTGACAGTGGCTCTTAGGCTGAAAGACTTACCAGTGGAACTGCTGAGGGAGAACTTGGAAGGTGCTGCTCCATAACTGTATGAATCCATAGGGATTCTTTCAGAGGGCCAGTCTCTCCCTGGAAATCACACTTCTGTATGCTGCCCTTTCCTGCTGGCCTTTTTTTTTTTGGCTCTGTAGAAAGTGGTGTAATAAAACAACTTTTGTAAGGGTAAGGTGAAACATAACAGGTTTTACTGGTCATTCTGTTTTCATTTCTTCATACCCATGTGCTGAAAACACAGGATCCCTTGTGAGTGATCTGTTCAGGCCAATATTTGTTACAAACCTTTACAGTACCAGTCACCCACTGGTGTTGGTGAAGGGAACTCAACAAGAAAGAGCTGAAAGACTTGCCCAGGGTTTCTGGAATTATTTTCAGTGCAACTAAATATCTGGTCCAAATATATAGTATTTGGGTTTAAAACTACCTGCCTTTTCCCAGCTGGAAAGCTTTTTTCTAGTTGGTTATTAGCAAATGTCGTAGGTATTCTGCAATAAGCCTGTTGCTGTCCAAAGATGTGGGAAAACCCAAAGGATTTATTTCCCCTGAAAGCTCCCGTTCCTGGCAGAAAACAAACCTGTGTTTTCCAAGACTTTAGGAGCACAAGAGCTCCTACCCTCTTAGTCTAGTCTGTTTTATCTGCTGTGAGACACTCTGTATATTTATATACTGAGCAACTGCAGGATATCAGTTTCCATTCTTATCAAACACAAATATTTACCTGATCCAAGGTCTCCTGAGATCCTTGACACTCTTAAACATGCAGCTTAACTACAGAAGTCTATTTCTTTTCTCAATTTAATTTTAGTTGTGTTTCAGGGTATTTTCTTAGCAACTAAGTATTTTTTTAAATAAAGGAACACACCAATACATTACTGCTTTGCTTTACTCACCAACTCAGCTGTGCAAACTCCCTAACATGCTTTCTTAGCTGCAAATCCTGTCAATAAGGAAAATGGGAATTGTTTTGACATTAATTGTCCATGAGGAATTGAAACAGAGAAGTCAATGAGCAATCAATATTATTTAAATTTAATGGAGAGGAGACATTCCATTTAAAAATATCACATGTGGTGTGGCGCAGCAGTCTATCGATTTCTTTTTACCTCTGTGAGCATCTCCAAGGGCAGTGTAAAGGGGGCAAGAACAGAGTTGGTGCAGTAACCAGATAAAGGAATTCAGGTGAGAGGAACCATTTCTATGCTAAATAATGTAGGGAATTCAGAGGCTCATGAGTTTTTTGAGCCTTGCCCTTTGCAAGCCACAGACTCAAAATTAGGAGTGTTGATTTTGCCTTTTCCTCCAATTTTGTGTGTGACTTCAAATGGCATCAACTGACATCCCCTTTTCCCAGTCCCTTTCCCGCCCCTGCCAGAGATTATGGTGATAATCTGGGTTTAAACTACTCTCTTCTAAACACCCACTCCCTGATTTAGCAGCCTTATTTCCCACACTGTCCCAAGGAACAGTGTGTTCAGAGAGTGGGGAACAGCAGCTGTGGGGTTTTCCAGGACATCACCTCCCGGTGTTCCACATAACATCCTGCAGGGCTGATCAGGACATGGACACGGACAAAATGGCAAAAGCAAACCAACACAATTATTAGTCTAGGATAAAAATTGTGTGGAAAACACATAAATATCAACATATAAATAGTTCATTTTGTTTGCAGTAATGAGATTTAACAACACTGTGCATTGGCATTGAGCCAGCTCAGCCAACTGTGGAATTTAGTCTGCAAGAGATTGTTTTTGAGTCCGCAACTCACTGATGTGCCCAGCGTGCACGTTGGCCCAGTCCCTTATCTGCAGGACACACAGGTTAATTGTTTCAGGCAACAGTAACAACGTGGATCTCCTTGTCACAGGAGGTGGGGGAGTCCTTCTTGCACCTGCAGTGGAATTTAGGAGTGCAGCAAAGCACCAGAGACATGACCAACCCCAAAGTAAGCAGGAGACAAATTACCCATTTAACCTTCCCCGAGTACATAAAGGGGAGGATGAGCATGGCGAGGATCACCCCGAGCAGCAGGAGCAGCACGAGTCTCTGCACAGCCAGGCTGGTGTCTGCTGGGCTGTTTTCCTCTGTGTTTAAAATGTCTTGGCTGCTCTGAGTCCAGCTATTGCTGTCCAGCCCTATGGTATAGATGTGTGCGTCAGAGTTTGAATCGAGGTTCTCCAAGTGCTCCAGGATGTCTTCTTTATTTTGGAGTGTGCGGATAAGCCCTCCTGACACGAAGGTGGGTTTTCTGCAAAGGGGGCAGGTGATTATCCAGGTCTTCTCCTCTTTCCTGAGGATCAGCTTGAGGCAGACGGCGCAGAAGGTGTGCTGGCAGTCCAGGAGCTTTGGGACTCTGTAGATGCTGTACTTGTTGAAGCAGATCATGCAGTCCATATCCAGGGTGGCTGTGCACTGGTGGTTCAGTTCCAGGCTGCTCATTTCGGGAGAGTTTGTGTTCGTTAGCACAGCAAGTGGCTCTGAGTTTGAAGAGTCTCTTTCCAAAACTGCTGGCTTAAAGGTAGCAGGACTGTCTCTCTCTGTTCCTGAAGGTCTCTCCATTTCTTCAGTACACTCTTCAGTGAATCCCACTCTCTTCTCATGTTTTGTGTTTTGTGTTACAGATCCTGCTCTGCTCATTTCTGCAGCACCTCCCGCCACGAGCGCGGGATCGTCTGCCTCAGCCTGCAGCACTCCAGGAGCCAGTGATCCGTTTCCCTTGTTTGGCTTGTCAGTGAATTTCTCCATGGAGATGCAGCTCTCAGTGCAGCTTGTCTCCCCTTAGCTGAAGGATTTCCTGAGTCTCTGGCTCCTTTTATGTGTTGCTGTATTCCTGCTGTATGCCTGATTGATTAGTGAGAGCCTTAAGCGAGTCGTGCTCTTACAATACGATGTTTTTATGACATGAGGACCAGAGTTAATGATTGACTTCTCAGCCAAGACAGTTTACAACGACTGATAATTATCAGCGGGCAGTTCCCGTCCGGAAGCAGACTCCATGGCATTAGCAGACTGCTCTGACAGCCAGACACTACCGTTATTATTAAATTAGAACTCTCTTAGTTGAAAGCAATTTCATTGTTCTCTAAACAGTGCTTTGCTGGACAGTGACAGGCTTGGAGGAATTACCTGTTACTAACATTGGTGTCCTGAATGCAGTGCTTTGATTAGAGCATAAGTATCACCAGTTTTGAGCTCTCTGGGCAGGAAGTTTGCTCTTGGTTTAGAAATACTTACTACCCTACAGCACCAAGAGAAGAATGAGATTGAAATTATTAATTTGACTGTTGAATGTCCAATTGTTATTAACTCTTTTATCCTAGGGTATCTCTTTTGTTATCCTAGGATAACTCTTTTATCCTGTTCATTTTAGTCATCAGAGGGCTTCTAGTACAAACTGAAGGATGACTGAGGCACACACAGGGTCTCACAGAGTCCATGAAAGAGATCTGGAAACTAAAAGCAAGACTAGTGTCCTAGATGGTGAGACCATCTTCTTTCCTGTAGCACTCACCAAACAACCTCATGCACTCAGGAATGTCCTTCCTGAGTGGTTTTGTAAATATTCATCTTGTCTGAAAAAAATGCCTGAATGAAATCCCTCAGTCTCTAATTTCTTTCTGCCTTTTTATTTGAGGAGTAAAATACAGATGGTTTCTCAGCAAGAATCCCATGGAAGGGAGGAATGAAAGAAGGAAAGGAAGGATCACTAATCCCAAAAAGCCAGACGAGGTCAGTGTTACCAGCAGAAGATACACAGTACCATGCTGCTAGCCTCAAGTGCACCTGAATGCTCAAACTGTCTGTGCCCCCATGTCCCAGCCCCTCCCTCCCAGAGAGGAGCAGCAGAAAGAAATGAAACAACTGCAGCTGAGGAGGGCGAGGAGTTCAGGAAAGCTTCTATCTCATGAACTCACCAGAGGGGGGATGGGGTGAGAAGAGCTTGTTCTTATTTGCTGAGAAATGGAAGGTTTGTCGTAAGCAAACTTCGTCAAAGTGCCTGAGCACTGCTGTGTTTCTGCTGATGTGGCACGTAGTGGTGCTTGATGGACTTCTGGATGACCCCAAATTTTAGGAGGCTGAGTATCTCTCAGCTGCAGAAGTTGGTATCACAGTGCAAGAATGTCTGTAAGTAGGCTGGTGAACTGCAAGACTCATTTATCTTTAAAAAGAGAATTTGAGAAATTTTTTTTGCATTTCACACACTCTTTGTCAGCAAGTTCATGCTGTTAAAAAGATGTGGGAAAGTGGAAAACAGACTTCCCACTGTTACAATACTTTAGAAGCTTCAAATTTGCTCTGTCAGTTCCCACGTCCAAAATAGAAATGTCTTAAAATTTTCTGATTCTTAATTATTAGAACAATATAAAAATACCTTGCAGATGTTGGAAGTTGGAATAGACACCAGGAGGGACAACTCCTAACACAGAAAGATGAAAACTAGTTGGGATGAATNAGCAGGACTGTCTCTCTCTGTTCCTGAAGGTCTCTCCATTTCTTCAGTACACTCTTCAGTGAATCCCACTCTCTTCTCATGTTTTGTGTTTTGTGTTACAGATCCTGCTCTGCTCATTTCTGCAGCACCTCCCGCCACGAGCGCGGGATCGTCTGCCTCAGCCTGCAGCACTCCAGGAGCCAGTGATCCGTTTCCCTTGTTTGGCTTGTCAGTGAATTTCTCCATGGAGATGCAGCTCTCAGTGCAGCTTGTCTCCCCTTAGCTGAAGGATTTCCTGAGTCTCTGGCTCCTTTTATGTGTTGCTGTATTCCTGCTGTATGCCTGATTGATTAGTGAGAGCCTTAAGCGAGTCGTGCTCTTACAATACGATGTTTTTATGACATGAGGACCAGAGTTAATGATTGACTTCTCAGCCAAGACAGTTTACAACGACTGATAATTATCAGCGGGCAGTTCCCGTCCGGAAGCAGACTCCATGGCATTAGCAGACTGCTCTGACAGCCAGACACTACCGTTATTATTAAATTAGAACTCTCTTAGTTGAAAGCAATTTCATTGTTCTCTAAACAGTGCTTTGCTGGACAGTGACAGGCTTGGAGGAATTACCTGTTACTAACATTGGTGTCCTGAATGCAGTGCTTTGATTAGAGCATAAGTATCACCAGTTTTGAGCTCTCTGGGCAGGAAGTTTGCTCTTGGTTTAGAAATACTTACTACCCTACAGCACCAAGAGAAGAATGAGATTGAAATTATTAATTTGACTGTTGAATGTCCAATTGTTATTAACTCTTTTATCCTAGGGTATCTCTTTTGTTATCCTAGGATAACTCTTTTATCCTGTTCATTTTAGTCATCAGAGGGCTTCTAGTACAAACTGAAGGATGACTGAGGCACACACAGGGTCTCACAGAGTCCATGAAAGAGATCTGGAAACTAAAAGCAAGACTAGTGTCCTAGATGGTGAGACCATCTTCTTTCCTGTAGCACTCACCAAACAACCTCATGCACTCAGGAATGTCCTTCCTGAGTGGTTTTGTAAATATTCATCTTGTCTGAAAAAAATGCCTGAATGAAATCCCTCAGTCTCTAATTTCTTTCTGCCTTTTTATTTGAGGAGTAAAATACAGATGGTTTCTCAGCAAGAATCCCATGGAAGGGAGGAATGAAAGAAGGAAAGGAAGGATCACTAATCCCAAAAAGCCAGACGAGGTCAGTGTTACCAGCAGAAGATACACAGTACCATGCTGCTAGCCTCAAGTGCACCTGAATGCTCAAACTGTCTGTGCCCCCATGTCCCAGCCCCTCCCTCCCAGAGAGGAGCAGCAGAAAGAAATGAAACAACTGCAGCTGAGGAGGGCGAGGAGTTCAGGAAAGCTTCTATCTCATGAACTCACCAGAGGGGGGATGGGGTGAGAAGAGCTTGTTCTTATTTGCTGAGAAATGGAAGGTTTGTCGTAAGCAAACTTCGTCAAAGTGCCTGAGCACTGCTGTGTTTCTGCTGATGTGGCACGTAGTGGTGCTTGATGGACTTCTGGATGACCCCAAATTTTAGGAGGCTGAGTATCTCTCAGCTGCAGAAGTTGGTATCACAGTGCAAGAATGTCTGTAAGTAGGCTGGTGAACTGCAAGACTCATTTATCTTTAAAAAAAGAATTTGAGAAATTTTTTTTGCTGACTCTTTGTCAGCAAGTTCATGCTGTTAAAAAGATCTGGGAAAGTGGAAAACAGATTTCCCACTGTTACAATACTTTAGAAGCTTCACATTTGCTCTGTCAGTTCCCACGTCCAAAATGGAAATGTCTTAAAATTTTCTGATTCTTAATTATTAGAACAATATAAAAATACCTTGCAGATGTTGGAAGTTGGAATAGACACCAGGAGGGACAACTCCTAACACAGAAAGATGAAAACTAGTTGGGATGAATCTATGCTCCATGTCTGCCTGCTCTGTGTTCTGTCAGTGCCTGGGGGTGACCTGTCAGTGTCTTTTGTCTTTTGTGCTGGAAGGCTCCGCTTTGTCCCTGGTGTCATGAGTGATGCTCCCTGGCTGACACGTGCCTTGTGCTTATCTGAATTGCCCACAGCCTGTGAATGCTCCTCAGGCTAATTACTGCCTCATTAATCATTTGCAATCAGTTTATGTACTCACGCTGTTTTCCCGCTTTTAGCGTGTTTGTATAAGACAATGTGTTTCTATGAAATGCTGTGTATGGAATTGTTTATAGCAGGAAATAGATAGAAAAGAGCAGTTCTGTTGTTCTGAGTAAAATCCTCACGTGCCAGAGGCCAAACATCCCAGAAGATACTGGGGATACTCCTGTGAGCTTCTCCCTGTGCTGAGCTGTGCTTCAGGTTGTCCTGACTCTGGACAAGAGGAACACAGAAATAGTATACAACTTCAAAATCATCGTGATGTGAAGTCTCTCACTGTATTCCCGGGACTGTTTTGTTTTGTTAGTGTTCCTCACAAAGCTGTTTGGATGTGTCTTCTGAGCTAGGAATTAGAAATTCATAGAAATCCCAGAATCCCAGATTGGTTTGGGCTGGAAGGGACCTTAAAGTTCTCTCAGTCCCACCCCTGCCATGGGAAGGGACCACCTTCCACTATCCCAGTTCATCCAGGGTGTTCCAAGCCCCGTCCAACCTGGCCCTGGACACTTCCAGGGATCCAGGGGCAGCCACAGCTTCTCTGGGCACCCTGTGCCAGGGCCTCCCCCACCTTCACAGGGAATAATTTCTTCCCAACATCCCATCTAACCCTGCCCTCTGGCAGTGGGAAGCCATTCCGCCTTGTCCTGCCACTCCAGGCCCTTGTAAATATTCTCTCTCCATCTTTCTTGTCAGCTACCTTCATGTACTGAAAAGCTGCAGTTAGGTCACCCTTGAGCCTTCTTTTCTCCAAACGGAACAAGCCAAATTCTCCCAACCTTTCCTCGTGGGAGAGGTGCTCCATCCCTCTGATCATCCTGGACTCGGCCGGTGTGCAGCGGTTGTGACAGCATCGGGCACCTTCTGTCACGATACCAGCAGAGAAAACCAGAGTCAGGGGCAGGGCGATGCCTTGGTGGCTGCTGCTGCTGGGTGACTCCCTTAAACTCCTTGCTGTGGGACAAGTGGAAGAGCCGAGGAGCACGAGGATGGCAGGAAACCCTCCCCAGGAGCCCTGCCCCAGACAAATCAGCCATCTTGCTGTGCTTGCCCCTCTTCCAGCATCCCGTGAGGAGTCTCCCTCAGTGCTAGAGGAAGCAAGACGCGGAGGTTGTTTATTACATTTATCACATTTAATGAATCGTTGCTGTCTCAGCTCCTGCCCCGCCGCTGCTCTCAGCCCTGTTCTCCTGGTGCCACCTCGCGGGTAGTGCATCTGCGATAGTCCCCGATTTGCTGGGAGTTCATTTCGCAGCGGTGATTTGGGGCTGAGCAGACACGCTCCGGGCTGGCGTGTCCTGCTGCAGAGCGGCAGCAGAATGCGCCCACCGTGGGGTCAGGGCGGGGCTGGGGTCACGCTGGGGGCTGGGAGCCGTGCTGGGCAGCAGGGAGATGCTCCTGGACGGGGGAGCGCAATTAGCAGTGGAGGCCAATTAGCCGGAATCCGGCAACTTTTGGTAGAGCATTAGTGATTTGTGGCGCTGCTTTCCGCAGCCACGCCAGCCTTTCCCCGCGGACACGCCGCTCCCGGCGCTTGGCTGCGCCGTCCTTCCCTTGGCCGCTCCCGCTGTTCGATTCCCCACCGGGACTGTCTCATTCCTTCTCCCCTTCCTGTTCCTCTTCCTCTTCCTCCTCCTCCTCCAGGCATCCCCCGGGCGGGCGATCACGTGACTCCCGGTACGGCGATCACGTGAGGCGCAGCCGGTGTCCCGGTCACGTGACCCGCTCCCGGTGTCGCAGGCGCGGTGGCCCCGGCGGGGATGTCCCGCAAACAGGCGGCCAAGGCCCGGCCCGCCGGCGCCAGGAAGGGTCGGCGTCCCCGGCATCCCCCCGCCGGAGCGGCCCCGGCCGACAGCGGCGGCCTCGCCGGGCAGCTCCGGGCTCTCGGCCTCAAGCTGCGGGAGGTGCCGGGAGATGGGTGAGCGCCGCTACGGGTGTCCCCAGCGACCCCGGGGCCGGCGATTCCCCGGGCACCCAGCCCTGGAGGCTGAAACCTTCCTTTTCCCCGAGTGATGGGAGCCTGTGTCTCCGGGGCCGAGGGCTTTCATCGCTCCCGGGGGTGGGGAGCCCGTGTTCCGGGGGCTGAGGATTTCCCTCCCGGGCTGAGTGGGCTCAGTGCTCCGCCGGGGTGAGGATTTCCCCGCCGTACCCCTCGGGGATCTCTGCGGTTCTGTAGGGCCTGACGGCTCGGCCAGTCCCAGCCATGGTGCCCGGGGGGCTGAGGGCTCCACTGTCCAGAATGGAGCATAGGAAGGTCCATAAGTGTTCTTTTGGAACACTTTCACCCCCTTCTTTTCCATGAGGTGAAAGGGTAGTAAGCGTTCCTGCTGGGAAGTGGCTCGGTGGGTCATTGGTTTGTCCTTTGTTGCTTTATGTCCCCTGTGTGGTGTCAGTGTAAGACAGTTTTGGCCCGGCAGTTGTACCATGACACGATCACTCAAACCCAGCCGTTCCAGCAGCAGCAGCCATTCGAAGCAGAGGGAACGAGTGCTCCTTTGCATTCCTATCCTCACTGAACCGGGCAGAACGAGCCCAGCCCTTTCCCTTTGACCCTGTATTCCTTCTGCTGCCTCAGATGCACCCACTCATCGTTTCCCTCCCGGCAGCAACTGCTTGTTCCGGGCGCTGGGGGACCAGCTGGAGGGGCACTCGCGGAACCACCTGCGGCACCGCCAGGAGACGGTGGAGTACATGGTGAGGCAGCGCGGGGACTTCGAGCCCTTCGTGGAGGATGATGTGCCCTTTGACAAGCATGGTATGGGCTCCGTGGGACATCCTGGGAGGCGTCCTTGTGTCGAGGGGTTGCATCTCAGAGCAGCTCCTTATGAACCAGTTCCTCATCCCAGAACTACCTCGGGGCTCCTCCCTAGTTTTTGGAAGCAGGGATTTTACACTTACGGCTGTTGTGATGCTGTGGAAAGATGAGCTGTTTAATATGCATTGAATTTGTCCTGGAAGTTATTTAAATTTAGGAGAAACTTGGAGAGGGAAAGAGAAATCAAAAAGGCAAGGTGTAAAAGTAAGGTGTTTTCAAAAGGAACTTAAGATTCTAGTTTTCCTTGAATACTGGTTTTGGTGAGTGGCTGATTTCTTTGGGTTTCTTTCTCCTTGGCACTCCATATTTCCTACTGGGAACCCAGGGGAAGATCCAAAGCAGAGGTGAATATAGCCTTTGATGTGCCAGGCACCGTGCAGATGATGCATAAAAGTGGTTTGGTCACTTAGTATGTTGCGCTTCTCCTTCTGAGCTAACAGAGCCAGTGGCCTTGCTTAGTCTAAAGGTGTAGTGCCCCTTTTAGAGGTTTATGTGGTCATTTAAATGTATTAAATTCTGTTGGTGCCAAATTCTTGCCTCAGCACTCACTGTTTCGCAGGTGGGATTTCCCTTACAGAGTTTCTTAGGCTCGTGTTGAAATCTCACCCCTCCTTATCCCTCCACTCATTTTGGAAGTGTCAGAAATCAGATTTCAGCTCTTGTGAATGTTTTTTTTTCCTTTAGTTGCCAATTTGGCCAAGCCTGGTACTTTTGCTGGCAACGATGCTATCGTGGCCTTTGCAAGGAACAATCAGATGAATGTGGTTATTCATCAGCTCAACGCTCCCCTGTGGCAGGTGAGAAACAAAGCTTCTGCATTTTGGCCTAATTTTTACCTGATGGACATAAATAGCATGGAAAATTCCTGATTTATTAAAAAAGAGCAGTAGCTGCAATGAGCTGGGCATAGTGCAGAGCTGTGCTTGGTTTTTGAAGAGGGGAAACACTCCAGATTTTGGCTAGGAGGAGAGGGAAGGAAAGAAAACAGTGAATGCATGAAAGATGGATATGTGGGGGCAGAGCAGTGTGTTTTAGTGGGGTTTGAAGCTGTGAGCTTCAGTGCCATGCTTTGTCTCCTGAAGATCAGACTGCATGTGTGGTGAGTTTTCTGGGTAGGAAGCCCAGAATGGGTCAGGTTGGAAGGGACCACAGTGGATCATCTGGTTCTGTCTCCCTGCTCTCGAGGCTGAACAGCCCCAGCTCCCTCAGACTTTCCTCATGAGGGAGATGCTCCAGGCCCTTCCTCATCTCCGCTGCNTCCTTGGCCATGGGACCCTCAGGTCCTTCTCTGCAGAGCTGCTCCAGCAGATCACCCCCAGCCTGTGCTGGCACTTGGGGTTGTTCCTCCCCAGGGGCAGGACCTGCATCTGCCCTTGTTGAACTTCAGACAGTTCTTCCCTTCCCATCTCTCCAACCTGCTGAGTCCTTCTGAAGGGCTGCACAGCCCTCTGGGGGATCAGCCCCCAGGAATTTGAGCTAGGCTTGAGGAAACCTGTACAATAAGGTTCAGGAAGATGGACATGAAGTTATAGCAGGGCATGCACTGTGTTGGAGTGAAGCTCTATCAATTCTGCATGGGATGTGGAATGCCAAGGTTTCTGACAGATGGAGAAATGAGATTTTAAAAGAAGCTTTAAAATCTTTAAATGATGTTTCATCAGCTCCTGGAAAGGGCTGTGTGGTGTGGTTTCCTCTGACAGAGAGGCACTGAAGCAATCTATCAGGTCCCTTGTTTTCTGTTTTTTGTTGTTTTTCCATGGCAAGTCCACACTGGAATGGGTCCATGCTCAGTCATCCTGGTCACTGAGCACGTGAGAACCTGTATTCAAGTCAGGATTGTTTCTGGCCCCTGTTTACAGACAGAACCAATGAAGTATATAAATGAAACAGGGCAATAAAGATAAAAAACCAGATGAAAGCTGTCAGTGACGTCTTAAATGCATCTAAAACAGCGTCAAGTGGATTCCTGACCTCAGGTTTAAGCCCTCATTTATAGGCAGCCATGACCAGTGGGACAGGTGGGTGAAGCACCTGTGCAGAGGCAGTGACCTTGCAGAGGAGGTCATGGGTGGTTTTCATGTGTTGTTCCTCAGTGTTACAATTTACTTTGTAAAAGTAAAGAGATTTTGATGTCCTTCTGAAAACCTTGATTCTTTAATCTCCTCTCGCTGACCATTTTAGGGTGTCAGTACAGAGTTTGTGATGAGTTTCTCTCTTGCCTGAGCAGTGTTGTTAGTGGAAGGTTGTCTCAGGCCCTTGAGAAGGGTGAGAGTAAAGAGAACTGAATAGTTGTAAAGTCATGAAAAGCTCTTTGCAGATGGGCATCTTTGCATGGAATTTTTAGGGCTTTGAACACCCCACAACTTTTTTGGTAGTGGCTGAAAATCGTAGAATTGGTAAGGTTGGAAAAGACCTTTAAGATCATGGAATCCAACTGTAGACTCAAGTTAGCTGAGATTTGTAGGTTATTTTATTGGCTTTTTGGATAACAGGTTGGTGCTTCTTTTCCCTCTGTTTTTAATCTGCAGCTCTTACAGTAAATCAATAAGATTTACTTACCAATCTCAGTGTGTTCATAGAATAAGAGAATCCCAGGTGGGTTTGGGTTGGGAGTGACCTTAAAGCCCATCCAGTGCCACCCCTGCCATGGGCAGGGACACCTTCCACTGTCCCAGGCTGCTCCAAGCCCTGTCCAGCCCAGCTCTGGACACTTCCAGGGATCCAGGGGCAGCCACAGCTTCTCTGGGCACCCTGTGCCAGGGCCTCCCCACCCTCACAGAGAAGGATTCCTTCCCAATATCCTGTCTAACCCTGCTCTCTGGCAGTGGGAAGCCATTCCCCCTTGTCCTGGCACTCCCATCTCTTGTAAACAGTCTCTCTCCATCTTTCCTGTTGGCTCCTTCAGGCTTGGGAAGGTCACAATCAGGTCACCCTGGAGGCCCCTCTTCTCCAGGCTGAAGAACCCCAATTATCCCAGCCTTCCCTTGAAGGAGAGCTGCTCCATCCCTCTAAATCAATTTGTTGGCCTCCTCTGGGTCCACTCCATAGTGGAAAGAGGCTTCTCTAATGAGAGCTAAATTGGCTAATTTTCAGAATAATCTTTCAAGAGATTGGGGGTTTGTTAGATACTTATGCAAGCTCTGGCAGAGGAGAAATGTTTGAAATAAATCCGACCAAGTTTCAGCATTTGAATAATTTAATAGGATAAAAATCAGGAGTTAAGTATAACCAAGTGTTGAGTTGGAACCTGAAGATGGGCAAGTGTAAAATAGATGAATGGAGAAGTATTTGTTGGAAAACCTGAAGTCATTAGTGCAGCACAGACCGCAGGCTCGGCTGAAGGGTGACTTGGTGTGTGGTCTGGGAACGGAGATAAGGCAATTCACAGACGTAAAAGGGTTGGGAAACTCTGGAGCCCTAAAGCAAGGAGTTCTGGTCCTTTGCTTACTGACGTCTGCTCCAGGAGAGCTGTCGGGTCTTTGAACTCAGGCTGGCAGGTCAGGCCAAGCTGGTCTGCAAGTGCAGTTGGATTTTCTGCATTCCTGGCAGGAGCTGGAATGCTATGTAGCTCTTATCTAATAGTTTGAGACACTGATAATCGGGGTGGGAAGGATTCTCGCATCAGTACAGATAATACTCAGAGCAGTAATTTTCTGTGCAAACTGCTGTAGCTCGGTGCTGACAAAGCAAAGGAACATTTGGTTGTTAACAGCACTCCTGACGGAGTTAATACATTTCCATGGATTGGCTTGCTTTTAAAAACAAAACACAGCCACTTGGAATGCTGTTAAAACAGCGTCTTGTCCCAGCTGCAGATGAAAATTTACTCAGAGTGACTATTTCCACTGTTGCTGTTACTTGAATGGCCTCTCTTCCCTCATATTTGAGGGTACAATGACATGGACGTTCCCTGGGAGCTGTTGCTGAAGTTGGTTTTGGGAAGATGATCAGAAAACTGATAGCTCCTGTGGAAAGTTTAGGAAATAGTTCTGAGCTTTCCACAAAAATATTTTCATCCCATGTTTTGTTTATTCTGATGTAACTGCCCAATATTTTACATCTGGCTTTCAAACCTTCTTCTTCTCTTCCTGTTTCAAATCCTCTAGCAGCCATGTACTCGCTTCCTTCACGGCGTTTGCCATCACTGCAAAAAATGAATACTTTGAAAAATCTGGTGTTGAGGTCGATTCCAGATCCTGATTTGCTGTTTGCTTCTTTTATTGAGATTCGGGGCACGGACAGGAGCGACGCCAGGGAGCTTCACATCGCCTACCGGTACGGAGAGCACTACGACAGCGTCAGGAGGATCAACGACGACTCGGAAGGCCCAGCCTGTCTCCAGATGGAGGTTGGTTGTGGCAGAAGGAGCCAGCTGAGGGTGGCAGACAGAGCTGATGAATGCTGCCAGTTGATTTCCATTCTCGTTTGGGATGGAGGGTAGAGCTGGGTCTCTGTGTCATGCTGGGATAGCAAAGCCCTGAGGTTGTTGCAGCTCATGCTGCTGGCTCTCCTGGGAGGGGCTGTGAAGGATTTCTACCTCTGGGCTGGAAACGAATCCAAAGCTGATGCTGTGATGTGGGTTGTCTGGGAGCAATCTCATCTGAATGACATAATCATGCACCTCAAATGGAAAAACAAAGGGAACAGAGGAAAGAACTGGAAATGCAACAGCTGGATCTAGTTGTCCTCTTCATATCTCCCTTTTGATGTTTTGAGGAGTAATTGTGCTGTGCTTGAGGTTCTCAGCACACAGCTGAGGTGTGGTATTGTATTAAAAAGAATCCATTTAAAAGCTTTTTTATTGTGATTCATGATGCTGTAGTACACTGGAGTTTGTTCAGCAGTGCAGGAGATGTGGGAAGCTCTCAGTGGTGGTGGAAGTGAGACAGTTTCCAGGGTGGTTTGACATGGGATGTTCCCGAGAAAAGTGTGCAATGATAATTACTTCTGTTAGGATGACAGATTTTTTTGGGTTGCCTGCTTGTGTGATCTGTTGGGCTTTGCTCTTCTTCAGATGCTTTGCAAGAACGATTCAAATAAGGCAGAGGAAGTGAAGCCACAGAAGGGCGACTCTGAAGAAGAGAGTGAAGTGGAGATGGAAGATGCTGTACAAAAAGTGTGCAGTGCAACTGGGTGTTCAGTAGGTATCGAGGAGCCTTTCTGTGCTTCATGTTCAAACCTCCTTGATACATGAAAGTAGTCCTGGGAAAAATTCTAAAAAACACTTGTCTTGGACAAACTTGAGTACCACAGCCATCATTTAGAGAGCATCTCATCCTAGAATCAACACTTAAATGCAGGTGAAATACCTACTTGTTGTGGATGCCTAGTAATTTTGGAAGGTTAATCATGCAGCTCTCGTAAAATTCACTTGGAAACAAATCCTGTAAGTTCTGAAATCCTTTGGGGGTACTGAAGATAACTGGATAATCTGTGACTCTTGGCTGTTGGCACTGTGCAAGTGCCTAGAACAGAAAAGGCCAAGGGGGAAACTTAGGCTGAAGCAGCATATTCCTTTTTCCTTGTATCTTCAGGAATTAAAGGTTTTCCCCCTCACCTTTTCAGAAATGAAGCTCAGACCAATTGAATGATCATAAAAGCATTAGCCCCCTCTCAGTAGTGCAGGTGTTGTTAAGTGAATGCAGGTCAGAGATTTGAACTTCCTCAGTGTTCTCCTTCCCCTCTTCTGGACAGGACATTGACTTAGTGAGGCATGTTCTGGGAGTGGAGGACTACAACGTGGAATCTGCAATATTTGCTATCTTGCAAGCGAAGGAAGGGGAAGGAATAGGTGAGTACAGAGTTTGTCACCTGGGGCTTCGGGTGACCGTGACGTTGGTGTTGGGGACAGCAGCAGGACAGGAGGGGTTTGTGTGCTGCCACCTCAGCCTTCTGTGCTCAGGAAGGTTGGTACTGAAGGCAGCTTCAATCCAGCTTCCAAAAAACCCCAGAACTTCGGGGAGAAGGAACTGGCTGACAGTGCGGCAGCTCCTGGGTAGAATGTGTCTGAGGAAAACCTCTGCTGTTGGTAGGTGCTGAGGAGCAGCAGGAGCCCCTGGGCAGGGAGCAGAAATCCTGCAGCAGAACACTGTGGGAAGAGAATGGAAGTGGTTCAAGAATCTTTGGAAATCAGAGCTTGCATCAAGGTGAAACAGAAAACGACAAGGGACGGGCTGGATCCAGGGAAGAGAACCGAGCCAGCAGAAACCCAAAGGTGTGTCAGGGGGTTGGCAGCAATGTGAGCACCCTTCAATGATTGGGGGATGCCTTAGCATTGCTTACTCAGCAACTCCCTTCTCCTTTCAGTTAAAGAGAGCCTCTGCTCACTGCGTTCTGTCGCTGCTGCAGCTGTGACTTCTCTGCCACAAACATTTCCTGGTGACATTTGTCACTCCTCCCAAAACAACTCCGAATAAAGCCCTGATAAATAGTTAGCAATGTCCTCTGGCAGCTGCCTTGGTATCTCCTTGTGTCCTTTATTACTTTTCCGCAGCTGAACAGAACACATGTGGTTTGAACTTTGGGTTTCCATCCTTCCCTTTCAGGTAGCCAAGAAACAAAGGAAGGAGCAGCAGCGGCTGGAGAAGAAGAAGCGGCAGGAGGAGAGGCACCGGCAGAAGGTCCTGGCCACCAAGAGGGACAGTGCAGACAACAGGACAGAGACAGACCCGGCCAACCATGTCACCCTGGTGAAGGCCATGGCAGCCCTGAACATATGACTCAGTGCTCTGCTGAGAAAAGCAAATAAAACTGATGAAGACAAAATTCCCCCAGGACAATTTCCAGGCACCCATTGTTATCTCAAAAACCATCTCTGCCGGGATTTCCAAGCGTGAGAGAACTTCCTCTTCCTTTGCTTGTGGGGAGGACAATTGCTCATTGATTCTGCATCAGCATGTGGTGAGGAGAGCTGTTTGAACTTAACAGGAAGTAGAGACTTGGGTCTATAATCTTGGACTTAGATGAAGGTGAGAACCTTTTCTTCACACTACAGTGTCAGATTTATTTTGACATCTCTGATGTGCCTGGTTTTTTTGGGTTTTGTTTAGTTTTTTTTTTCTTTATTTGTTTATGCTTGGAGGAGCTTTATTTTACCTTGCTGTCAGGGAAAGCTTAACAAATCTCAACTCAGGAATATCCCTGGTGGGTCTTCTTCTATTTAAATTCAAATAAAGTAAGGGAACAGAGGCCCAGAATCCTTTCCAAAGCAAAGTGTCTCAGCCAGCACTGTCTCAAACATGACATTCCTCTTTTCTGTGCCATGCAGGAATGCAGTGACAAGTTTTAATCTCACTAGAACTGCTGGCTTTGCACTGGGCTGGTTTAGAGGTGATCAATACATAGAGGGAGATTGGGGTTGCTACATCCATAAGATTTGGGATCAGCTCCTTTAAGCTGAGACCTGCAGGGGGAAAAAATCCCACCCAAAACAATAATCCCAGTGGACTCATGAGACTGCAGAGCCGATTCTTCCAGACTGCTAAAATGTGACAGGAACAGGCATGAGATTTCTGGGGAGTGTTGTTACTTGGACCCCTGGAATCTTGTCCCCTTTCCTGTGTTCCAGAGGTTCTTGGCTGCTCCAGGGCTTTAGTCCAAGCCAGGAGCTTGATAGGTGTTAGTCCCCAAATGAAATTAGTATAGCCAAAGGAGTCCTGGGAACAAGCTTCCAAGCAGCCATGATCCCTGGGAAACCTTCCGATTTCACCTCATAAATCAAGCTTTTTTCCAGGGTAGGATTTTTTTTCATCTTAAATGCCATTTTGGTGAGGTCACCAAGACGGATGTACAGCTTGACTCCTGGGATATTTTCTACTGTAGGACTGAGAATTTGGATCGAGGTGAAAGGACTGTGGGACTCGGCCTTTGATTTATGGCTCACAGGGTTTCAGCTCCACTCAGGTTTTCGGGCTTGTAAAAAGCACTAAGCTTGAAGAAAGCACACGTGCACTTACACACAGGAGACACCTCATCAGCCAGGGCAGAGGTGAAAGGGATCTTTTAAAAGTAGGGAGTGTTGCATTTGAAACATTTCTGTCTGTGCTTTGAAGTTTATGAATCAGAATGGAAATATAAATGGCTTTTTTTTACTGAACTGCCAAGAACTGAGCTGGTACTTGGTGTGCTCTGCTGCTGTTACTTGAAGAATAAAAGGAAAGGAGCTCTCCTGGAAGAACTGGTGGTGTAGGAATTTCTGTTTCTCCAAGACAGCATTTTTACCGTAGTGGAAAGAGAGGTGAGTCACAGCTTAGTGGGGAGAAAGTGCAACTTCCTTCAGGGGGTGATGAATTGTGACAGCAGGTTTGGCAAGGCAGCGCAGGTGAATGTGTCACCTGTGTCCTGCCCTGTCCTATATTTTGGCCTGAAAGGCAGGTGTGTTCTGCAGGTTTGAAGAGATAAGAATTGGCAGTTATGTACTGTGAATAAGAGGTTTGATCTGAATGAATTGGGTTTTTGTTCTCTGGAGCCAGAGGTGATAAGAGATTCATTGTTGCCTGGAGCCTGAGAGCTGTGAAGAGAGTTGTCCTGGAGGCTCAGGAGGGAACTCAAACCTCACCCCATCGTGTCCAGGATGAAAAGGGGGATCTGCAGCAGCAGCACAAGCAGCAGAGGGAGAGACTGGCCAGCAGCTCGTGGCCTCTGATACCCGGAACCAAGTCTGGGGCTGAAAGTGCTTTAATTTCTAAGTGTAATAGGATTAAAATAAACTCTTGATGTGCTGGGCTCATAAATCTTTACAAACCAGTCAAATCCCCTTTATCTTGGCAGAATAGCTTTGTGCCTGCACAGCCATTCTGTATCCAAAGATGTTAAAACTCATTTTGTCTGTTTCAGGTTTTTCCTGTTGAAATTCCCACCTTCCCAGTGTATGTATATTTTTTTTCCTAGGGAATCTTTGTGCAACATTCTTTACAGAACTCAATTTACGGAGTGAATTCGTTTTGTAAACAGGTCGTGGATTTTCCTGGGAGGAGAAAGGGAGGCGAGAAACAAGAGCAGAACAACACCATGATTCATGCATAGCATGTGTTTACTCCTTGGTGGAGCTGAGTGCTCCGTAATCCACGGGCTGAGGATGGACAATAAGCACTGGATATTCCCTTGGGATTTGAGGAGGATGACTGTTTGTTATTAGCTGCTGGCTGACGAATTTGAGGGTGTTTTGGCTGTTGCTGCAGCAGGGTCACTGTCAGCTTCTCAGGGGCAAATACGCAGCAGGAGGGTGTAGAAAGCCACTTTGCCTGCATCCTATCTCCAACCATCATCTTCCCTGGACTTATTTTCCCAAATCCTGCCCCTGCAGATCAGGAGTTCAGTTGAACTGGAAGTTTTAATCATTTAGGCAGGTTCTGGCTGACCTCCCTAAGCACGTCTGTGTATGGGAAGGTTTTTCTGCCCATGCTGCTGTGTGTCTCCTGCCCCTTGTTCCTGCTTGGGAGCCTCCTGGTTTATCTCACAGCTTTGTCATGTCACCCATGGTCTCCATGGCCACAGAGCTTTGGGAACTGCAGACAGGGAGGGAAATTGGGCACGAAGAACAATCCATAATCCAGTGTTGGATGAAAGAAAGATGGTTAATGCTGGTGTTGGGTGGTTCCTTGGAGCTTCCAGGGTGCAGGCACCAGCCTTAGAGGGCAGCATTGGCTCTGTCTCAGCTTCTAGAATCCTTTAGTGGCTGTAGAAAATGAGAAGAAATGAGTGGTTTGGAGTTATAAAAATACCACATTTACTGTAGGAATGTTAGGTAGGGGTGTTGCTTGTAATGAAACACTTAACAGAGTTAGGCTGGAGCCCTCAACACTGAGGTGGAACTCAAAGAAATTACCCTTAAAACTCCTTTATTTTAGGCAGAACACATCTCCAGAGGCAGCATTACAGCTGGAGGTGCCTCCATAGAGGCCCAGGGCTGTGGTACAGCCAGCCCTGGCTTGTAAAAGGTAATTAGGGCTACTTTGGGAACATGTGCAACTGTGGTGTGGGACAAGATAGCTGCAGGGAGCTGCAGCCTGAGGACACATCTGTGTGCAAGAAAGAACCACACAAACCTCTGAGACCCCACCACTGGGCTCCCCCATGCCTTCAATGAGTATTAATTGCTTAAATAGTCATTAGGAGTGGTATGGGGCTGGACTGAGGCTGAGCTCCTGGAGGGAAGCTGGGCTTGGAGCCTGTTTTGGGGGTTGGGGGGCAGCAGCCCCTTGCTGTTTCTGTGGTAATTTTTTTTTATGGAGCTCTTAAGATTTACTGGTTGGCTGCTAAAATGTCACTTCTGGTCATTTTTTAAAACTGTGTGCAGGAAGGACTATTTTTTTCAAAAGATCAGCCTTCAAGCTCCATGCTGTTACCTAACCCTTCCACCACCAATTCCCAAAACACAACACTGGTCACAATTTACAAATTTATTTTAAAAATCTGTCTTTATTTGCAGAATTTACCTCATTTTTATGAGTTATTTAGCCACGGGGAAGAGGTTTTCCCTGTGCCAAGGCTCTGGGGAAAGGTGCTGGGCACCTTTTCAGTGCCACAGGGCTGCATTATGTCCTGCCCAGCCACAGGGAAGGCAGAAGCCCCCAATTCTGATGGTTTCTGTCAGGTTTGGAGCCCCAGCCTGGCAGGTGTGTTCAGCAGGAGGGTGTTCGGCCCTTGCACTTCTTTTGGGGGTAATTGTCATAGGATTTGTGATAGGTTGACCTCTTGAAGCACTCAACTGCCTTCTTGTCACATTCACAGGTCTTTCTTTCGCACCAACTCCCGCCTCCTGGAAGAAAATTAGGAGGGATGGAAGCAGGTGAAGGGTGTGAGGGTCAGGGGGAGTTTTTTGGACCATAGCCACAGTGTTGAGTTTGGGGTCTCACCTGTGGGATGTGGAGCCACCTGGCCCTGGAGGCAACACTTAATTCACTTTCTGATGTGTCTATGGATATTTGCCTGGATCACTGGGATGTGCTTTGCTTTGGTCCATGGAACAATGAGTTTGCTCTGGGGGAATCAGGGCAGCTGTGCCTGGTCCCTATCCAGGAGGGGAGGATCACCTCAAACCCTCTGTATTTTCCTCTCAGGAAGAACAAGGCCCTTCCTCGGGGAAGTCTCCAAGCTCTAAACTTCACCGTAATCCAGCAAATTTTTATTTGCCTTATTCCTGATAGTTTTCCTGTATTTCCTCCCACTTCATTGCGTGTAATTTCCAGGCCAGGATGGTCTAAAGGGGATCTGGGAAGCGAAGCTCCCTGAGGGCATGGGTGGCTGTGCATTCCTGCTCAGAGCTCTGCCCCCGCCCCACTCTTACCGCAGGTTATTTGATTTCCTCGGAAGTGGTATTTGTAGGCAGTCGTTTTGGGTTTGCAGTGGGCAGAAACCAACTTCTTGTAGCAGCAGTCGTGGGCATGGCAGCACCTGTGGGCACAAGAGCCGAGGTCAGGAGACAGCTGGGACAGTGCAGTAGAACATCGACAGTGTGCATCTTTGCTGTTGGCTGCTGCGGCTAAACCGCTTCTAAAGAGGCGTTAAGGACAAGCAACAATTTTCTCATTGCTAGTTCCATTCCCAGGAGCAGGAACAAGATTCAGGGAAGTGAGGAGGTGTACCCAGGGAGGTGGGGAGGGCTAGGGGCACCTGCTCTGCCTTCACCAGTCCCCAGCTTACCAGTCGGTGGCATCCAGGGGCTGTTTGGATCCCCCCCAGCCGCAGTAGCAGCCGTATCCGTTGTAGGCCAGCGGTGATCTCCCAGTCTTTTGCGTAATCATCAATCCAAACTGCAGCAAGTTGCAGCTGGCAAGGGCCAGTCCTAGGACTGAAGCTGGGGGGTTAGGAGCACTGGGAAAAGGAACCTCCCATCCCACCTTTCCACAGCAGAAATGAGCATTTCAGCCTCCCCACCTGTCTATGGACAGGACCTGGGAGCCCTCACGGGGTGGGAGCTGGCAGGAGGTACTCACAGAAGAGGAGCAGCGAGAGGAGCTTCATCCTGGCAGTGGCAGCTCTGGGGTTTGGTGAGCCCAAGGTGCCACCAGTCACACCTTTTATGGCTGTGCACCCTCAGTGAGGCCCCTCCTCTGGAGAGCCCAAAGTGGGCAAATATTGACAATCCTCCCCATACAGGTCCTGCTGCTGTGCAGGTCTGCAGGCATGGCTGGAGGCCTCAGCTGTGGGATGCCTTATATGGTGGAACTTTTGGCAGGGAGGTTTTGGATGTGTGGGGCAGCCTGGGGTCCAGTCTGTGCATGGCTCTGGGTGTCTCAGCATTCCCAGAGCTTCCCTGGGAAGCAAAATGGGAGAACTTGAGGGAGAACAGGAACCACTTAGTGTAACATGTCCCTTCCCATGGCAGGGGCGGAATGAGATTGTCTGAGGAGTCTGTGATTCTGTGATCCACTTTCTTCCTGGATGAGTTTTTTGATGTCTTGGCTAGAAAACACCGTTGTGTGTCTTACTGTTTTCATTCTGACTTACCTGGGCAGGGAGAAAATGCAGCCAGTGCAAAGCATCCTCCACTTCCAGCTTACCAGAGGGGGTGAGATGCAGCTTGGGGAGTGGAGGAAGATCCCAGATCGTGGTCTCCAGAATGGCTGTGGCTGGAGATAGAGCTGAGCAGAGACCACGTATGGTGGTTTTCTTGATAGTGGGGCTTTCTCAGTGCCCAGATGCTCCCTGCACATGAGGATGCTCCATCCCTCTCCCCATATGTGCTCATCACTGAGTTTTGCTCTCAAAAACCTCGTGGCATGAGGTGTGTGGTTCACCTTTATTCAGAAGCAAAATAAGGCAAGTGGCAGGGAAGAAAAAATGCAAGTGGTGTATGATGGGAGGTGGGAAAAGAGGCTGCTCGTGTCGTTTGCTCAGGGAGAATCTCTAATTGGTGTTACTGAACAATGATATAGCAGATTTCTTCTGGCAGAGATTGCAGGTGCTCTGTGCTGCTTTTTGGGGAGCCCCAGCATGGGCAGGCACTGAGGCAGGGGAGGAAATCCCCCTGGGGTTGGTAGGGAAACTGAGGCAGGGAACAAGGATGTGACTTGTGTGGGAATCAGAGAGATGTTGAGAAAAGGGAACTCGGCTCAGCAAAATCTCTTCCCCCACTCTGGCATGGGCCCTTTGCCTCATCAGCTCTCTGGGCTAATTTAAGTAGTCCCCTGGGATGGTGTTGAGTTAATTGGCTAAACCAGGATTTGCCATAATTCAGGATTTTCCAAGTCCACAACCAGTTTTCTCGCAGGGGAATAAGGGATATTCTTGTGCACCAAACTGGCTGAGCTCCAGTGAAAGCCTCTCCATCCCAGCCCCTCTACCTGTGGCAGGTTTGCAGGATCCCTTCTCCAAATGGGAAATAAACCTGCCCCACCCTCCCCACCCAGTGCCTCCTGGGGAGATGTGGATTTTGTTCATAGTGTGAAAACCACAACTTTTGCAGCCCAGCTTATTGCAGTATCTGAGCCAAACCATCAGCACTTGGAGCTCTGTATGAATGGATTTGTACAGCCGAATGTCCAAGCAGGAAAAGCCATGGATGGTTAAAATTTATCCAGAATTTACGAAGGGAGAGGGTGATTTGGTTTATCCAGGCCTGCAATCTGTCTGGGATATCATCTTGGTGAGGATTTTATCCTTGATTTATGCCCTGCAAACATCAGCTGCTGGGCAAAGAACTTCCTCATCTCCCCCAGGATCCCACACGGCTGCAGGAGGAGGAGGGTGGTAGGGGCTGATTCCTGGGTGACAGCTGGCAGAAGATCGCTGATTTAAGGGCTATTTCCTAGTGCCATTGATTGCAGCTATGGGACAATCCAGGGTGGGCATTCCAGCTGGGCATCAACCCCTGGGGAAGTAGTGTTTTATTGCTGTTTCTGTGGGTTTACTTCATTGCTGAGCCCCCCTAGGGGGGTTTGGAGCACTGAGACCTCCTGGCGTCAACACCCCAGGGCACAAAACCTGGGGATGCCGAAGGGGGGGAAGCAGCTACTGCCTGAACTGCCTTTTCCTAAGGGACGCGCTCAGGGTTGTTGCAGAATTGGGCCAAAACATTCTTTTCTGGTGAGAACTCTGTTTTGCTCAGCACCGGGTGTGAGGCAAGCTCCAGGCCACCCTGTCACAGCAGAGATTTAGGGGATCACACAACATCCCGAGCTGGAAGGGACC
This sequence comes from Vireo altiloquus, assembly GCA_013396875.1. Lineage (NCBI taxonomy): Eukaryota > Metazoa > Chordata > Aves > Passeriformes > Vireonidae > Vireo > Vireo altiloquus. The sequence continues at coordinate 4,904 of VZRF01013972.1, read as the reverse complement.
CACAAGGATCATGGAAGTCCAAGCCCGGCCCTCCCACGCCATCGTGCCTGCCCCCAGCCCTTCCACCAGCCTCCATATCATCTCTCAGAAAAACGTGCAATTTTCAGAGCCTGAAGGTTTAGAGCTAAGCTGGGGCAGTTCAGGGGTGAGTTGTGTCACCTCTCAGGTGTCATTTTTGCTCGGTACTTCAACAGGAAACCCGTCTGAGAGGTGAGGGGTGGTCGCTGGGCTCAGCTGAGTCACGGCACGCTGGGACAGGAGCTTTGGGCTCTCTGGTTTTATTTTGGAGCAACAGGCTGCCATTTGCTGTGAAGCAGGAAGCGGAGGGAGCGGACAGGCTGCCGAGGGGAGCTTCCTCTCCCGCCCCTCACCGGGACGAGGGGCAGCTGCCCACCCCTCCCTTGTTTTGCTGTGCTGGAACATCACGTCAGCGCTGCTCCCCCTCCTCGGGTCCCGTGACGCGACTTCACCGGAGGGTTGTTGTCCTCGCCTCGAGCCAAAAAGCCCCGAGGAGGAGACTCGCCGGGGCTGGGAAGCGCTGCCGGCGCCGTCCCTTTGCGGCTCAGCCCGGAGGTGGTTTTTCAAAGGGAGTTTTTGCTTCAGCACCGCCCGGCCCGGCCCCGGCACTTGGCGCGGCGGCGGAGCTGAGCCCGGAGGAGTCGAGCCCGGCACAGCCGCGCTGCCCGCTCGCACCTGCAGGCACCGCGCTGGCACCACGTCCCCGACCCTGCGGGGACCGACAGCGCCCTGAGACCTCCCCCGAGCACCCCGGGGGCGGCCCCGGCGAAGGGAGCCGCGAAAGAGGGGGTGGTCTGGATAGGGGCATCCCGAGCCGTGGGGAGAGCACTCACTGCAGGTGGGGAGCGCTGCCTGGGCAGCAGAGAGGGGCTGCGAGGGTCCCACGCGGCACCGCCGCGCTGCCAGCTTGGCATAGCAGCAGGCTCGGAGCAGGCAGCACCTGCGGGAGGAGGAGAGCCTGGACTCGTCGGGAATGTGGCACCGGCTGCTTCTGCCCCACCTGACACAGGCTCTGCGAGCCGTCAGCTCTGCATCCTCCTGCTCTGGATCGCCCCGAAGCTGCTCTTTCCAGCCTGTTCCCACGCCAAGCTTCTGCTTCCCCGTGCAATCCCTGCCCAGCATCCTGGCTTCGGGACCGTCCCTCTCCGCTGGTGCCATCCCACGGTGCACCGTGCCAGTTGTCACTGGCACCGCCCTACTGACTCCGGGATGGAATTAGGGGTGACCACTGCCTCGCATTCCTTGCTTCCCGAAAACCTGATTCCTTCCTGCTGCTGCCAAGCACCTGGTCTGCATTTTGCAAAGCTTCAGGGGGGGCTGCTGGGGTTGTGCAGAGCCGCGGGGTTATCCCAGGACCAGCGTTAGCCCTCCGGGGCGCGTTGCCTGTACCGATCCACTGAAGCCCTCGAGGTCCCCCATCCCGAGTAGCATCCATGGGCAGTCAGGTTTCCTACGGTGCTTCCCTCGAGTCCCGGTGTGAACGGGCGTGAGTGCTTCCCGCGAGCTGTGAGCACACCTAGAGTGATCGGAAAATGTGATTTTTTTTTTTTTTTTTTGATAAGTTATATGCAGAAATGAGGCCTGGAGAACTGGGGACAGAAGGAGGCTTTGCTGGGAGCCTCCCTGAGGAGTGCACAGGAGTTTGGGGAGGAGCCTGGCTCCTGTCTGTGGGTCGGGGATGCACTTACTGCAGGCAAACAGCATCGTCAGTGCCAGCAGGACCTTCATCTTCCTCTCACCTGGGCCTGGGAGGAGAAACGGGACAGGCTCAGCCGGGAAGTGTGGCCAGTTTGACAGGAGCTGCCGTGAGAAGCTTCCTCTGAAATCGGGTCAACCCCCAATACTGGGAGGGAGGAAAGCAACTGTGCCCCCTGACATCTGTGTTGCTGCCTCTTGGCCGAGAGCAAGTGGTTTCTGAAGCTGCCCCCCCACCTGAGCATCCCCCATCTCCCATCCCACCACTCCCGCATTTCTCACCTCCTGCCCCACAGCTTTTGGCACCCAGTGCCCCTCTCCCCCCGCGGTGCAGCCTCCCAGCTGTGTTTTCACTGGGAAGCGATTGCACTTTTCCTACAGGCTCGGGCCGTTCCCGCTGCCTCCTCCCAACATCCCCCCGTATTTTTATTTCCACAGCAGCGGGGTGAGGGGGGGGAGTTGCTCACCAGAGATCTTCCTCGCTGTCAGTCTGTCCTCCCGGGGAGAGCCGGCCCTCCCTGTCCAGCCCGCGAGCTCCAACTGGAAGCTCCAAAATGACTCGTCTGTCCCAAACCCACGGAATGCTACCGCCCCTTCCCCCCCGGCCAGCCCCCTCTCCCCGTGGGCTGCAGCCTCGAGTGACGCAGGGGCCGGGACTGAGTTCTTGGAAAGTTTTGGGAAGATGTTGGTTATTTACGGGGATTTCTCTCCGTGCTCAGCAGCAGCTCTCAGAGGACCGGGGACGTTAAACAAGAACATTGTTTATTTCTGCGTTGATTTAATTTGCGGCAGCTCTGGTGTGCTCAGCACAGGCAGGGATGAAGGGCGATCCCGGCGCCGACCCGCGCATGATCCGGCCCCGCATCCCAGCTCTCATCACCGGCACAGCAGCTTGAGGTAGAACTGGTAGTCTTTCCTGTAGCTCCCGACGTTTCTCTTCAGGCACAGCGCCAGGCTGCGATCGCACTCACAGGACAAGTAGGCGCACCGGGAGCCCTTTCCTGCGGGACGAGGGGAGCCCAGGGTTAGCCCAGGCCTTGCGGGGATGACACCCCCTTTTCTAGGGCCCTACTCACTGCAGGAGAGCTCGCCGTGGTGCCAGTTGTAGCGGTAGTGCCGTGTCTTGGCATTGCAGTGGTAGTTCAGGAGGTTTTGGTAGCAAGTATCATGCAGCTGGCAGCACCTGCACAGGAGATGGAAGCTTTAGGGGATGGAATTTTCTCCCCCCTCACCCCACAGATTTAAAAATATTCAAGAACGTGACCGGGCAGGGAGTTTTAAAGTGGATTCTCACCTGTCTGTGGCATCCTTGGGCTGCCCCTTGCCCCCCAGGCCGCAGTAGCAGCCATAGAAGCCGTAATACAGAAAAGCATTTTTCCCTGTCACCTCTGAGATCATCTGGTGCAGCTGCAGGAGGCTCCCGTGGGCTGGGGACAAGCCTGGAGGGGGGGAAATCAGGGAGATCATGCTGATTCCCTGCCCCCCCAACAGCTCCATCTCTCCAGCCCCCAAATTGGCACCAGGGTGGTGATGTGTTAGAAATCATTATGCAATGGAGAGGAAATTTGTTCCCAGCTTGGCACAGGAGAGCTGTTGCGTGTCTGGGAGAGCTGGTGATGGGGAAAGGTGAAGAAATCTTGAGCCTGGTCCTAATTTCAATGGATGTAACTGCACAGAGAGCCTTGGGACTGAGAGAGAACACTTACCCCAGGCAAACAACACAGTGAGGCTGAGGAGAGAGTTCATCCTTCTGACAGCTCTGGGGGAGGAAACCAAACCATTCCCTGTTATACCAACCACCTTCTTCTTTCTTTCCCAGGAAAGCAGAGGTGCTCCCTCTCTCCAGGGACTAGGAGAGGTGAGGGGGGTAGGATTCACTCGTTGTTTCAGCACAAAGCGTCAGGGATGGGAAGTGATGGGAATCAGAGGGTGGAGGGGTGGGAAAAAGCAAAAATCAGGTGAAAAGGAGAAAAATTGGAGGGATGATCAGAGCCCTTGAGGGCTGCATCCACTGCTCTTCTTCTGGGCTGGTGTCTCAGGTAGCATCTCCTTCAATCCTGCTTCCCCAGCATGGCAATCACTCCCTGCTTGCATCACAGCTTCTGGTTAGAGGGGAAAAAGAAGGAAAAGCAATCCTCCATCCAATCCTCCATCCCCACTTACCTGCTGGCTTGCAGTGCCCGGCAACCAACTGGGCTTGCTTTATATAGTTTGCTCCCATCTTCCTGGGACTCCTTTGACCCAAGTCTCACTGACTGGGCTTTCCTGCAAAAGAGAAGGAAAATTCCTTCCTCTTTCGAGGAATGTCAGAAATCCCCCAGCGCCTTGGCTCCGTACCCCACGCACAGAGTGGGTGCTGGGTGGGATGAGGTGGAAAAGCTGCGTCACTTCCAGCCTGAGGAGGAAGCAAAGTCAGAGGTGCCCAAGGGCCTTCTCCTCTGCCCTTCCCAGCACCCAGGAGCTGCATCAGAGGGAAAAGAACAGCTCTGGTTCAGGCTGGGCATGGATGCAGCAGGTTTGGGGATTTCAAGGGGGTCTGAGGTGGTTCAGGGAGAGTTATCAGTTCTTTGGGAAAAGTCTATGGGCAACACTGAAAGCTTCTCTAACGTGCAGTTCCCAGAGACACGAGGTTGGGCAGACACTGGATGATTACACCCTCATTCACCATGAAAAAACAGAGAAGCAAAATAAATGTTCTGAGGTGAACAAGTGCAGCTTCCCTTTATTTCTCTCCTTGTGGTTTTTCCACCCCCTCATCCTCCTGCAGAAACCATTCAGTCATCAACTGCCCTCCTAAATTAGCAATTGTGTAATTTAAGTGGTCAAGACTTTGAAATTTTGCTTCCTCTGTGGATGATTATACCTTAACTCTTATGTCCAAGAGTCATGTAATCCCAGACTGATTTGGTTTGAGAGGGATGTTAAAGATCTCTCTGTTTCTTTTGTCTTATATGTTGGAAAAATAGTTTTTTGTTGTCCACCACTGACCAAGTTTTCAGCCAAGCCCTGATTCTGGCTCCGCTTTGTCCCTGGTGTCATGAGTGATGCTCCCTGGCTGACACGTGCCTTGTGCTTATCTGAATTGCCCACAGCCTGTGAATGCTCCTCAGGCTAATTACTGCCTCATTAATCATTTGCAATTAATTTTTATACTCATGATGTTTTCCTGCTTTTAGCGTGTTTGTATAAGA
>VZRF01013971.1:1044-31302 GCA_013396875.1 Vireo altiloquus | reverse complement strand
TAGCTTAGAAAATGTTTCCATTTTCAGAAATGGCATATGTGTACATGAAAGGTCATCTACCTAGTTAGTTTAGTTAATTTAATAAAAGACGTCTTTGTCCTTGGCAGTCCATGGGTAGAGGATCTCTCCTGTTCTAATGAAAAATATATCTTTAAAAGTTACTAAGCTTTTTTTCCCCACAGTATTTTGGCAGGTTTGAGATTTATTATAATTCAAAGATAATTCTTGTTTGAAAAAAAAACCAGCTCCTTACTTTCTGCATATTAAATAAACAAGTAACTGTTACATCCGCAAACTAATTCTTTTTGACTTGCAATAAAAATAATGTAAGTTTAAGGTATAGTTATTTTTGTTGCATTGAATCAGAATACTGGATTTCTTTGTACATGAGGCTTTCTCACCAGGCAACAAGTCTTTTTGCAAGCAGTTAAAAAAAGTAGTGTAATTAATAGCACATCATGACTTTTAGATTCATTTTTCTGTGGGAGGGGAATAAAATCTAATGGATTTGTTTTGTAAATGCCTATATATGATGAAATTGATGAAATCTGGTTTCTTATGAATTTGTATTCTTTGCCTCGTAAGCACTTTCAGTCCATAAATATCAAACTATTTTCTTTATCGTTAAGCAGTGTGAACTATGCCTTCACAAGGCATAACGTACAGTGGCTGATCTACTGCTATGCATGTGGAAATTGGCTGTTTGGCCATTGTCAGAGGGAGTGTGTAGTTGCTATCCATCTATCTCAGTTGCCGCAATGTATGTGCTACAGATTTTGTTCAGTCCTGATGTGTTTGTGCTGGAGTGTATGAATACAAAGTTTTGCTTTGCTTAACTTTAAAAGTAAGATGGCATTCTAATAAACTTTAAGGGTACACTAATTTTAAAAATGCTGAATTTGTTTTTAAAAGAGAGAAATCTTATTATAATCAGTTTCAGTTGGTATTGTAGAGAGTTCATCTTTCTGTTTTTCAGCTCTTTACTATAAATATATATAACAAAACCTTCTAAATGGAATCTTAATGTCAACCAAAAGGGCTTATTTAGCTGGAAGACATATACATGGATTTATTTTTGTGTGCATGTTCTGGTTCTAAATTCTTAAGGCTGATTGTTTTCTGGAATTTTGCCTATATAGTAGTCTAATAGCAGTCCAAATTACAAAGTTTTTTATATAAATAAGTATTTTTCTAATATTTTTGTATACTTTTTCATCCAATCCCTTTTATCAGTATATGTACTAATTTCAGTCTTTATTTTATCAAGTGTTCATGGTTTTTTTTTTTTTTTTATCATGGTCACTTTAGGATGGCGATCCTTCAGTAAGGAATGCTGCATCTTTTTCCTTGAGGTCACCACAGTCAGTCTGCTCTCCATCTGGAAGTGATGGAACCCTTAAAGGTAATCTAGCAGTCATATATAGCACTGTATTTTTTTCCCAGTTTTAAAAAACAGAGTTTAAAGAGGTATTTAGTTAATTCTCCCAACTTCTGTATTTCAATAGTACTAAAGAGTATGTCATTAGGTTTTGGATACAAAATTATTTTGAGCCCTGATTCAGAAGACATTTCTGAAGGTTCAAAATTGACTAATCATACTTCAAAAGAAAGCTCAAATTCATGAAGGACAGAATAATTTTAAATCATTTCCAATATGAGGATTAAAGTCTTTAAAGAAATGGTTTCAGTTACTCTGCATAAGAAATTATTTAAGGCAGCATTACAAGTATTGAACTCTTAACCAGCTCAAAAGTGTTTTAACATGCAATGCTTGTCTTGATTGCAATCATCAAATGTTATCAACATGAAATTAAAAGTAGTTCAATGAACACAATATATATAGCAAAAATGAAGCCTGAAAACCTTAGCTGTGGAGAAGGAATAGGGTAAACTGTCAGTCAGGTGAGAAAATAATTCTTTATGCTAAAATATGTAATACATACTGCTGTTTTTAATATTCTTCCTCAGAAGCAATGACTGAGATAGATGAGATTTAGTAAGGTAGGAGTTTGGGCATATTCTTGCTATTTTAGGTTTTCAGTGCTTATGTATTTACATGGCAATAGTAAAAAGATGCAATATTATTTTCTTCTATTTAATCCTGAAACAAAATTAAGTCTTTATGGGTGGTCAGATTAGGTGGAGAGGGAGAAGAGGTGATGCGGGAGATTCCAGAGAAGGTGAAGGTATTGGGGTTGTGCAGCCTGGATAAAACAAGTGTTTGAGGAGGGACGTGGATGATTGTCTTGGTTTGAAAGACAGGTGTCTGTTAAGGAAGGCAGGAGCCTCCCTTTGGGATGGAAGATGCAACCCCCCCTTCCCTCTGAATTATTATAATTTTGAAATCAAGGGGCTTTCAGGCAAAAAATATGGGAAACAGGAATAACAGTTCTTTACTAATAGATATATACACACACATATATATATATGTATATAAAAACAAGGCAGGAGAAAGACTGGTTTAAACTGAGAGTCAGATACGACCTGACATCCTGTTAGTCAGGGCAGCAGTGGCAGTCCGATAAGATGGTGGCTGCAGTCCTCCTGAAGTGATGGATGTGGTTCTGTTGGAGCAGTGATCCTGGAGAAAGGTCTGGTCTTCCTCGGAAGGTCCAGTGGTAGATATGTAGCTCTTGTCCTCTGGATATCCAGTGGAAGAAGGCTGCTTATGGTTTTCAAAATCCCAGTTTATATCCAGGATGAATTGCCTGGTTCCTCCCCCTACGTGCAGCATCTCACAATGGCATGGTGAGTTCTGAGATAAGGCACTGATGGGCCCATTAACAAGAGATAGTCCAGGGGGGAGTTATCTGTGAATCATGGGCAAGGCACTGATGGGCCCATTAACAGAAGATAATCCAGAGGGAGCACTGCCCCACCTGGTTTCAACAGTTCATGAAGATGGTGATAGAATACATGCTTTTGGTCAAGTCTTACTTTGCACCCAGGACAATAATGATGACGACAGGGACATACAGATGGGATGTCACACAATGGACAGACAGACCTTAAAGCAGTTTCCTCATACCTATGAGATTATCAGGAAGACTTGAGTCAGGCTTTCTACAGTGTTGTGGAGCAAGGATGAGAGACAATGGACTCAGATTGAAATGGGAGGTTCTGACTCGGTATAAGGAAAACCTTTTTCACTATCAGGACAGTCAAGTATTGGAAAAGTCCAGAGAATCTGTGCATTTTTCATTCTTGGATGTTTTCAAGACCTGACTGGATAAGCCCTGCATAACATGGTGTCGTGGTTTAGGAGTGGTACTTCTCAATTCAGTGCCCCCACCAAGACTCTCCCAAATCTCGTGCCCCTTTCTCGCTCCCCCATTTTCCCCTCCCCCCACCCCCCCGTGGGCTGGAGAGGAGTATTGGAGACACAAAAGGCAAAGATTATGGATTGAGATAAGAACAATTTACTGGAAACAGCTATGAGATAAGAAAAGGAACAGTGACAGCAACAATGCTAATGACAAAGGGTACAAGAAAGGAAATTATTCACATGGAACCTCCCCCAACAATAGACAATACTGGATGGCTCCCTCTGCCCCACTGGAAGGAGCCCCTTCTCCCCAGAAGACACTCCCTTACCCCCAGCAATGATGTGAAGTAGTATAGAATAACCTCCAGGTCCTGGCCATGCCCCCTCACAGCTACTGCAAAAATTAACCCTGTCCTGGTCGGAACCAGGACACATGGTCTTGCTCACCCTGCTTTGAGCACAAGGATCAACTAAAGGCATCCTGAGGTTCCTTCTTAACTGAATTATCCTATGATCCTGTGACTGCTAAATGATCTCTGTGGTTCGTCTTCTGCAGGCATATACTGTGGTAAAGTGATAGAAGAAATGTGGCTCAAATGCAAGTGAGAAGTAATTGTATAGCATGCCAGCATCATCAGTATTTTAGGTTTTGTGCTAAAGGACTTGTGAGACTTGTATAAATGGCAGAGACTAAATGTGATTGTTTTTCTTTAACTCTGTACACAAAATTGATGTTTGAGCTTATCAGTTTAACAATATTGTGAATCTAAGCTACTTCCACTCAAATATACAATTACCAGTGTTGCTGAAAACCAAACAATCTTTTTATGTTAGAAAGCAAACATTGCTTTATTAGCAGCACTGGATGCATGGGGAATTGTCCTCAAAGCATGCATGCCCAGTAACCTAACAGACCAGATTATATTCCTGAAACTAATATATATTCATCATATGTCTATTACATTTTCACCACATTTCCCAAATACATGCATATATGCTTGTTATTTCCATGAACTTATTTGGATATGAGTAGGGGTCTTTTGAGGGTCTTTGGTGGTCATTTGGGAACATCTCATTCCTCAAAATTCCCTTTATGTTCCTGGATCANAACATTGCTTTATTAGCAGCACTGGATGCATGGGGAATTGTCCTCAAAGCATGCATGCCCAGTAACCTAACAGACCAGATTATATTCCTGAAACTAATATATATTCATCATATGTCTATTACATTTTCACCACATTTCCCAAATACATGCATATATGCTTGTTATTTCCATGAACTTATTTGGATATGAGTAGGGGTCTTTTGAGGGTCTTTGGTGGTCATTTGGGAACATCTCATTCCTCAAAATTCCCTTTATGTTCCTGGATCATCTGATGAATCTTTTCTCCTTGAGAGTATCTCAAATATGTGGTCAGGTCACAATGCACTTCCCTTATCATTCTTTACTCCAACACTTTCTCTGTTCTCAAAACTAAAACATCTGCTAGTACATATTAATCACTGATATAAGTAAACAAGGAAGCATTAGCTGGCATAAGACTTATTAGTCACAAATGTAGGGAGTTAACACAAGGCCACAGTAATCTCTGGCATTTGTACTAAGCACTGTATGGTACAAAACTAAGCATTCACAACTAATATAGGGATCATACACTATTGTGCTAAAGTTAAAAGAATTTTCCAACATCTTCCCCCACTGCTGCATAGACTTCTTCTTCTTAAAGAAATATAATTGTTCGGTAACACCACTCAGCCAGAAGAATATTTGAATTATTTTTCTGGTTAAAGTTGCTGCTGTTTCAACTGGTTGTTTTGGAACTTGTTTTGAAGGTATACCTTTCATGAATATTTCTGAAAACAGTCTGATTGTACAATTCAGATTGTAACATTTCAGCATTCGAGAGGTTGAAAAAGTGGAAGAGGAGCTTTTTGATGTGCCTGTATGTTAGTTTTACTTTCTCATTGATAAAGCACACAACTGAAATACTGTTATTAATGGTGCTACCATTTTGACTTCTTAAAGAAAGTAATAAACCCTGATTGAGAGAACCAGTTCTTGATGCTGCAAGAATCTTGCCAGATGTTTACTTCCTCTAATTTTGCATTTTAGAAATGTATTGAAGAGGTGTGGATAATTAGTGTTATTTAGAATATATGATCCCTGACAGTGAGGTTTTGGCCTATAATTTGGAGTGAAAGCGATTGCTTATGCTGATAAATTTTCCAGTGACAAACAGCAAGTACCTACACTGAGCTTCTTGTTGCTACTATCATTTGTCCTTGAAAGTTTGTTTGACAAATTGCAAACTCTGATAAAGAAAGTTAGCAAAATAATAATTGTTTGCTTGGGAGGACAAAAAGAATGGCACTAGACACCAGTCCAGAGAAAAAACACAGGAAGGATGTTATATCTAAGCTTTCTTATATAACATAGAAATGTGAGGCAATTACTGAAGATATGGGTACAGACTATTTCTGTACTTCTGACATGGAAATAGCAAGGACTTCTGGAGACTTGGACACTGTGATTGTACAGCTCTGAATTACTTCAAGACTGTTTCGTCATGAGGGATGATTACAGTCTCTTCAGGAGGGATAGGAAGGGCAGGTGAGGTTGGGGGGATGTGGCACTGTATGTAATGGAGGGACTGGAATGTGTGGAGCTTAAAGTTGGCCATGGCACGGTTGAGATCCTCTGGGTAAGAATCAAGGGGCAAACAAATAATGAAGATGTCATTGTGAAAATCTTCTATAGACCTTCTAGCCAGGACCATGACACCGATGAATTATTCTTTGAGGAACACCTCTAAATCAACCACCCTTATCATGGGGGACTTGAACTTGCCAGTTGTTAATTGGGAATATCACACAGCTGGTACAACCAGGTCCAGAAGATTTCTAAAACACCTGGATGACAACTTCATGGAACAGGTCCTAAGGGAGCCAACTCAGAAAGATGCCCTCCTTGATCTGCTGCTTGTCAACAGAGTGGATCTTGTGAGCAAAGTGATGATTGGCAGCCATCTTGGCCACAGCAACCATGAAGAGATCGAGTTTAAAATCTGTTGACGGGAGGAAAAGTGCCAGCAAACCCTCAACTCTGGACATGAGGAGAGCAGACTTCAGGCTGCTCGGGGAACTAGTAAGGTCCCCTGGGAAAAAACTTCTGAAGGTGCTGGGGTCCATCAGTGCTGGTCACTTTTTAAACATCACCTCCTAAGGGCACAGGAGCAGGAAATTGCCCAATGTTGGAAGTCAAGCAGGTGAGGCAGAAGGCCAGGCGTGGCTGAACAGGGATCTCCTCTTGGAAATAAGGCAAAAAAGGAAGGTGTGTGCCCAGTGGAAGCAAGGTTAGGTGGTATGGGAAGAATAAAGAAATGCTGCTTGCCACTGGAGGGAGAAAATTCACGTGGCCAAAGCTCAGCTGAAGTTGGAGCTGCCAGAACTGTGGGGGACAATAAAAAGAGTTTTTAAAATACATTAATAGCAAAAGGCAGTGAAGAAATAACATCAGCCCATTACAGGATGAGGATGGTCACCTCACAAACAGGGATATGGATGAGACAGAGATGTTTAATACATTCTTTGCCTCCATCTTCAGCTCCTCAAAGAGCTGCTGATGTCACTACAAGGCCTCTATCAATGATTTTTGAATAGTCTTGGGAATCTAGAGAAGTCCTAGCTGACTGGAAACTGGCGAACATCTCAATTTTAAAGAAGGGCAAGAAGGATGATCCTGGAAACTACAAGCCTGACAGGCTCACTTGAGTGCCTGGTAGAATTATGGAGAGGAAGAGTAAAGTTGGGACCATGAACTTTAGGAAAGCAAACTTCCAGCTCTTCTAGGAGTCAGTCAATAGGAACCCCTGGGAAACTGCCATCAGGGACAAGGAAGCAGAATAGAGCTGGCAGATGTTTAAGGAAGCCTTCCATAGAGCACAAGAGCCAGTGATCCCCAGGAGCAAGAAATTGGGTGAGGAAGGCAAGAGACAGGCATGGCTGAGTAGGGACCTGCTGGTCAAACTAAAGGGTAAGAAGGAAATGCACAGGCAATAGAAACAAGGATAGGTATCCTGGGAAGAGTATATGGATGCAGTCCAATTGTGTAGGGATGGGGTCAGGAAGGCCAAGGCAAAGCTGGAACTGAACCTGGCAAGGGATGCAAAGAATAACAGGAAAGGCTTCTACTGGTCTGTCACCCAGAAGAGGAAGGTCAAAGAAGGTGTTACTCCCTGATAAACAGTGCTGGAAAACTGTTAAGAATGGATGAGAAGGCTGAGGTACTCTACTTTTTGCCNCTCACTTTTCTTTTTTTTTTTTTTTTTGAGGTACTAAGTTAGTTTGTTACTTTTTCTGTGAAGACATGGTACTTTTTAATGAGGACTGCTGATATTCAAATTTGGAATACAGACAAACTTTTTTTTTTTTTCATAGTTACTAAATGGAATGCCAGATTACTAATTCACAGTTGCAAGTGGCAAACCTTCAGTCCAGGAAGACTGTACAACTGCAACTAGAAGCTTAAAACAAGTATTAAATTTACAAAAAATCAACATAAGTTTTCAAAATTATGTAAGTTTATTGAGAAATATGGTCAAAGTAAGTAAGAAAAATGTTATCAGGATAGATTATGTTTCAATATTCAAACTGAACATACACAGGTATCTTAATTCAAATGTGTTCTATTGTCTACAAAAATGAAGAGGTGGAATACATATAAAAATTTCCTTTCAGTTTATTGGGCTAAATTTTGTGCTATCCACTCCTCAATTTTATGTTAAATCCATATCAGACACCTGATTCTGCTTTCCTACTCATACAGTTTATCAGGAAAAGAGAAACCAAAGACTGGCACGTGCAAAATATTGCAAGCCACTAGTATCGAGGAAAAATACTCTTGAGCTCTGAAGAACAGAGCAGCAATATTCTGAAACAATGAAGTTTACCAGTTAACAGGCTTTCCAATATTTAAGGTTTAAATGTACTTTAGTGCAAGATTTGGTCAGACCTTACTGGTCACTGATCAGGTATGCAGCCTAGGGCTTGAATAAATCTTCTTTCTCTGTCCTGTAACAATGAATATATAGGTATATCATGAGACGTAAAAGAAAAAACAAAGCAAAAAACAACCAAAACAAATGCTAGAGCAACACCACTGATAAATAGGCTCATACAAAGTCTAACAAGAGGAACTGGGGAAGAACTCAAACCAGTTTATTTGCTGGACCCAAAGGAGTCTTATATACAGAGCAAAACTGACAGTAACAGGCTGAGCTCCAACCCCAAACAGTTGAAAAGAGACTTAGGAAGCACCAGTGGACTACTTTGTCTCGCTTCGACACGGAAACTACTACAGAACAAGGATGAACTGTGGTTAATACTGACAGTACTGTACTGATCACACATCAGGAAACCAACCACACACAAACATTAATTTTGGCAGGGAGATTTGGGCTATGCCTACTACCTCTGACTGCCACCACCTTTGTCAAGAAATTGATTTCCTGAACTCGACCCACTGCTAAATCCTCTGTAATAGTGTAGATTACTTAAACTAGATGTGATGTGATACTGGTATAATATCAGGCTTGTCCTCAGTAAGCTTTGGGATGACATGAAAAGCTAAGAGGGTGCCGGTGAGGCCCCTCAGCCAATGACTTTGAACTACTCTGGCCACACTGGAGCACACCTTCAGTTTTACAGAGATGAGTTAGGGACTCCTGCAGTAACAGAAGCCAACAAGTAAACATGAAGGAAATATTTCAAAGGAATTAAGGGGCATACCTCTAGGAAGACAGCTTTGCCTACAGCCCAGTGCAGGTACATTTATATAAATGCATGGAACATGGGCAACAAACAGAAGGAGATGGAAGTCACCATGCAGCTAGAAAGTTGTGACCTTGTTGCAATTACTGAAACTTGGTGGGATGAATCCCATGACTTGGGATGCAACTATCAATGGCTGCGGGCTGTTCGGAAGCAGCAGTGTAAGAAGGAGGGGTGGAGAGGTTTCTCCCTGCATCACTAAGTGGATCAAGTGTGAAGAGTTGTCTCTGAAGAAGAGTCATGGTCATGCCAAAGGCCTGGGCAAGAACTGGACACTGAGGCAACAAAGGGAACCTTGTGTGTGGTGTCCACAACCGCCCCCTGATCAAGGACAGCCTGTTGGTGAAGCCTTCCATCTCCAGCTGCGGGAGGCACAACTCTCACAGGCTCTTGTCCTGCTGGGGGACTTTGAACCCCCTGACCTCTGCTGGGAGAGTAGCCCAGAGAGTTCTAGGAGATCCAGGAAACTGCTGGAATGCATGGAGGATAACTTCCTGACCCAGGTAATTGACAGCCCTGCCAGAGGGGGTGCAGTACTGGATCTGATGGTCACCAGTACAGGTGAGGTAACTGGGGACATCAAGATTGGAGGCAGCCTAGGCTGCAGGGATCCTGCATTTGTTGACTTTGCACTCCTCGGGAACATGGATCAGGTAAAGAGTAAAATTATGTACCTGAAATTTAGGAAAGCAAACTTCCAGCTCTTCTAGGAGTCAGTCAATAGGAACCCCTGGGAAACTGCCATCAGGGACAAGGAAGCAGAATAGAGCTGGCAGATGTTTAAGGAAGCCTTCCATAGAGCACAAGAGCCAGTGATCCCCAGGAGCAAGAAATTGGGTGAGGAAGGCAAGAGACAGGCATGGCTGAGTAGGGACCTGCTGGTCAAACTAAAGGGTAAGAAGGAAATGCACAGGCAATAGAAACAAGGATAGGTATCCTGGGAAGAGTATATGGATGCAGTCCAATTGTGTAGGGATGGGGTCAGGAAGGCCAAGGCAAAGCTGGAACTGAACCTGGCAAGGGATGCAAAGAATAACAGGAAAGGCTTCTACTGGTCTGTCACCCAGAAGAGGAAGGTCAAAGAAGGTGTTACTCCCTGATAAACAGTGCTGGAAAACTGTTAAGAATGGATGAGAAGGCTGAGGTACTCTACTTTTTGCCTCAGTCTTCAATGCTAACCTCTCTTCCCACACCTGTCGAATGGATGGACAGCAGGACGGGGACTGGGGGAGCAAAGTCCCTCCCACTCTAAGTGAAGATCAGGCTCATGACCACCTGAGGAACCTGAATGTACAGAAGCCCATGGGAGCTGATAAAATGCATCCCAGAGTCCTGAGGGAATTGGCTGATGTAGTTGCCAAGCCACTCTCCATGATATTTGAAAAGCCATGGCAGTCAGGTGAAGTCCCAGGTGACTGGAAAAAGAGAAACATTGTCCCTATCTTTAAAAAGGGTAGAAAGGAAGACCCTGGGAACCACCGCCCTGTCAGCCTCACCCCTGTGCCTGGGAAGATCATGAAACATATCCTTCAGGAAGCTCTGCAAAGGCACATGAAGGACAGGGAGGTGATTTGGGACAGCCAGCACAGCTTCACCAAGGGCAAGTCCTGCCTGACCAACCCAGTGGCCTCCTCTGATGGAGTGACTCCATCAGTGGACAAGGGAAGGGCTACAGATGTCCTTTCTGTGGACTTCTATAAAGCTTTTGATATGGAGCCCCACATCTTTCACTCTGAATTGGAGACGGATTTGATGGGTGGACTCTTCAGGGGAGAAAGAATTTGTTGGATGGTCGCATCCAGAGGGTTGTAGTCAACAGCTCTGAGTCCCAATGGACATCAGTGACCAGTGGTGTCCCTCAGGGGTCTGTATTGGGACCAATGTTATTTAATATCTTCATTAATGACACAAAGGGATCAAGGGCACCCTCAGCAGGTTTGCAGATGACACGAAGCTGAGTGGTGCAGGTGACACACCTGAAGGACAGGGCCATCCAGAGGGACCTGGACAAGCTCAAGAAGTTGCCCATGGGAATCTCATGAGGTTTAACAAGACCAAGTGCTGATGCTGCACCTTGGTCAGGCAATCCCCAGGATCAATCCAGGCTGGGGGATGAACAGATCGAGAGCAGCCCTGGGGAGAACCACTTTGGGATGCTGGTTGGTGAGAGGCTGGACATGCCCCATCCGTGTATGCTGGCACCCAGAAACCCCCCGTGTGCTGGGCTGATTCCACAGTGTGGGCAGCAGGGGAGGAGGGGATTCTGCCCCTCTGCTCTGGTGAAACACTACCTGCAGTGCTGCCTCCAGCTCTGGGGTCCCCAGCATAGGAAGGACATGGACCTGTTGGAGCGAGTCCAGAGGAGGCCACCAAGATGATCAGAGGGCAGGAGCACCTCTACTATGAGGAAAGGCTGAGAGAGTTGGGGCTGTTGGATGGGGCCTTGAGTAACCTAAACTAGTGGAAGATGTCCCAAAAAGATATGGTTCTGTAAAGACTAGATGTCCATGAGCAAGGCCAACAAAGGGAACCTGCACCAGCAGCGCATGGTAGTTACCATAAAAAGAAATGTTGAGTGATCGTAGTGGGTGACTGTTACAGGACACTGAGGCACCCATCTGCTGGCCTGATAGAGTTGGGAGAGGTATGCTGCCTACTGAGGGCTGATATCCATGATGTTGATGAGAGTGCCCAACTTGTCAAGAGTACAGACTACTACCTGCTGTTACTTTTTCATGTGGGTACAAATGATGCTGCAAGCCAAAAAGTAGATAGGATCAAGGAAGACTATAAAGCTCTGGCAAGGTTGGTGAAAAACATCAGTGCCCAAGTCATCTTCTCATCTATCCTACTGGTCAGAGAAGTGGGGACAGCCAGAAGCAGATGCATAGTACAGATCAGTCTGGCTCTGTGGCTGGCACCATCAAGGTTTTGGCTTTTATGGCAATGGGTTGTGCTTTAATGATTGCAGCCTGTTAGGGAGGGATGGAATCCACCTGTCTAAAAAGAGCAAGAGAAGTTTTGGCAGCAGGTTGGTCAATTTGGTGAGATGGGCTTTAAACCAAAGGACATGGGGGTGGGGGTCCAAAGTGGCAATGCTCATGCCATTGCTTCCTCCTGGAGAGTAGGTCCTACCAGTCATTGCAGTGAATGATGTTCCTTGACTGCCCCTCAAGATAAGGATCAAAGGAAAAACCACATCGAGGATGGTTATGGTGAATCCTCTTATACCCCTTCTAGGGAACCTGCATGCCTGATTACCTCTCTGAAGTGTCTGTATACAAACACGTGCAGCATGGGGAATAAACAGGAAGAACTGGAAATCTATGTGCGGTTGCAGGGCCATGATCTCGTTACAATGACAGAGGCATGGTGGGACAGCTCACATGACTGGAATGTTGTTGTGGATGGGTATGTACTTTATAGATAGGAGAGGTCAGTGAAGCGAGGTGGTGGAGTTGATCTTTATGTGAGAGCAACTGGAATGTATTAAGTTCTACCCAGGGACAGACGAATGAGATGAGAGTTTATGGGTGAGAATTAAGAGACAGGCTGATATGGGTGACATTGTTGCAGGTGTTTACTACAGGCCACCTGATCAGGAGGAGGAAGTTGATGAGTCTTTCTATGGGCAACTGGAAATAGCCTTGTGGTCACAGGCCCTGGTTCTCCTGGGGAACTTCAACCACCCTGATATTTGTTGGAGAGTCAACACGGCCCAGCACACATAGTCCAGGAAGTTCCTGCAGATCACTGATGATAACTTTTTGATGCAAGTGGTGAAGGAGCCAACAAGGAAAGGTGTGTTGCTGGACCTTGTACTAACAAACCAGGAGGGACTGGTTGAAGACATGAAGGTTGGGGGCAGCCTTGGCTGTAGCAACCATGAGATGGTGGAACTCAGGATCCTGCATGGGGGAAGCAAAACAGTTAGCAGAACTAGAACCTTAAACTTTAGGAGAGCAAACTTCAGCCTCTTCAGGGACCTGCTTAGAGGAATCCCCATTGGATGGGGCTCTAGAAGAGAAGGAAGTCCAAGAGAAGTGGTCAATATTTAAGCACTACTTCCTCCAAGCTGAAGACCAATGTATCCCCATGAGCAAGAAATCAGGGAAAGGGGGCAGGAGATCTGCATGGATGAGCAGAGAGCTTCTAGCAAATCTCAAACGCAAGAAAGAAATTTATGGGATGTGGAAAAAGGGACAGACCATGTGGGAGGACTATAGGAATGTTGTCAGGGTATGCAGGGATGCAACAAGGAAAGCCAAGGCCCACTTGGAATTGAGTCTGGTAAAGGACATCAAGGATAAAAAGAAGGGCTTCTAGAAGTATATCAGCAACAAAAGGAAGATTAGGGAAAATTTGGGGCTTTTGCTGAATCCAATGGATGTCCTGGTAATGGAAGACACAGAGAAGGCAGAATTACTGAATGCCTTCTTTGCCTCAGTCTTCACTGCTCAGGACGGCTCTCAGGAGTCGCAGACCTCAGAGGTAAGAGAGGAAGGGCAGAGAAAGGAAACTTCCCCTGGTTGTAGAGGGTTGCATTAGAGATTGGCTAAACAGACTTAGCACCCATAAATCCATGAGCCCATGATGTACCTATGGGTGATGAAGGAGCTGGCAGGTGTTGTTACTGTTGTTACTCTGAGGTTCTCCATCATCTTTGAGAAAATTGTGGAGGATGAGAGAGGTGCCCAATGATTAGAGGAATGCCAATGTTACTCCCATCTTTAAAAAGGGCAAGGCAGAGGACCCAGGAAACTACCAGCCAGTCAGCCTCACCCCCATCCCTGGAAAGATGATGGAGCAGGTCATTCTGGAGGTCATCAACAAGCCTGTAGAAGAAAAGAAGGTCATCATGAGTAACCAGCATGGATTCATCAAGGGGAAATCATACTTGACCAATCTGATAGCCTTCTGTGATGGCATGGCATGATGGGTCAATGAGGGGAGAGCAGTAGATGTTGTCTACCTCGACTTCATCAAGACTTTTGACACCATCTCCCATAAGATCCTTGTAGGTAAGCTCAGGAAATGTGGGTTGGATGAATGGATAGTGTAGTGGTTTGACCTTGGCTGGGCACCAGGTGCCCACCAAGCTGTTCTGTCACTCCCCAGCAGGACAAGGGCAGGGAAATAAGATGGTAAACAACTCGTAGGTTAAGATAGGGCAGTTTACCAAAGCAAAAAAAGGAAAAGGCAAAGTTTGTGCGTGCATAAGCAAAGGGGAAAAGTTAATCTCTACTTCCCATCAGTGAGCAATGTTCAGACACTTCCCAGGAAGCAGGGCTTCAGCACACATAGTGGTTGCTCCGGAAGGCAAACGTAGAATAAAGAATGCCTCCCTGTTCCTCTTCTTTCCCTTAGCCTTTATATCTGAGCTGACATCATATGGTATGGAATATCCCTTTGGTTAATTTGGGTCAGCTGGCCTGGTTATGCCCCCTCACAGGATCTTGCCCACTCACAGCCCCTTGGGGGGGGGGGAATGTTGAGAGAGCACTGATGCTGTGCCAGCGCTGCTCGGCAGCAAACACTGGTGTGTTCTCAACACCTTTCCATCTTCCAATGCAAAGCACAGCACTGTGAGGACTGCTAAGGGAAAATGAACTCTGACTCAGTCAGACCCAATATAGACAGTGAGGTGGATCAAGAATTGGCTGACTGGCAGAGCTCAGAGGGTTGTGATCAGCAGAGCGGAATCCAGTTGGAGGCCTGTAGTCAGTGGGGTTCCCCAGGGATCAATACTGGGTCCAGTCTTATCCAACTTGTTTATCAGTGACCTGGGCAATGGGATAGAACATACCCTTAACAAGTTTGCTGATGATACAAAACTGGGGAAAGTGGCTAATACACCTGTAGGCTGTGCTGCTATTCAGTGGAACCTTGATAGGCTGGAGAGTTGGGCAGAGAGAAACCTAATTAGGTTCAACAAGGGCAAGTGTAGGGTCCTGCACCTGGGGAGGAATAGCCCCAAGTACTAGCACAGGTTGGGAGTTGATCTACCAGAGAGCAGCTCTGCTGAGAATGACCTGGGAGTCTTGCTGGATGACAAGTTGAATGTGAGCTGGCAGTGCAACCTGGGGCCAGGAGGGCCAATGGGATCATGGGGTGCATCAGGAAGAGTGTGGCCAGCAGGTCTGGGAGGTGATCCTCCCCTTCTACTTGGCCCTAGTGAGGCCACATCTGGAGTGCTTGTATCCAGTTCTGAGCTCCTCAGTACAAGAAAGACAAGGAGCTCCTGGAGAGGGTCCAATGGAAGGTTACAAAGATGATGAGGGATCTGGAACATCTCTGATGAGGAGAGACTTCAGGAGCTGGGCCTGGTTAGTCTGGAGAAGACTGAGAGGGGATCTCATTAATGCATATAAATATCTCAAAGGTGGGCATCAAGAGGATGGTGGCAGACTGTCTGTCCCGGTTTGAGACAAATTCAGAGGAGGAAATATCTCCTGAGGGAATGCAGGCCCCTCCCCCCACCAGGTTTGGGAAAAGAAAATGTCTTGGAGGAAAATGAAAAGAAAAAAAAACTATTTATTTAACCAAACAACAAAACACACAGGAAAAGGACACTAATGCTAGACAAATGAATCGCTATCTNNNNCCGGAATGAACCTGAGGGAAAAAAAAACAAACTGCCTTCTTATCTCTCTGTGAAGGACACAGTGTTGTCTGGCTTCGCTTTCAGGCTCCGTTTACAGACATAGAAAAGCATACAATTCACTTTTCTGGGCATGGGCAGACAATATAGGATAAACCATCAAAGGATAAACTCCAAGACAAAAGTCATTCCAAGACACTGTCACTGGTGCCCAGCAACAGGATGAGGAGCAATGGCCATAAACTAAAATATTAGACGTTGCAACTCAACATGCAAAAGAACTTTCCACTGAGAGTGGCAGAGCACTGGAACGGCTGACCAGGGAGGTTGTGGTGTCTCCCTCTCTGGAGACATTCCAAACTCACATGGATGGATTCCTGTTGTCACCTGCTCCAGGTGACCTTGCCTTGGCAGAGGGGTTGGACTAGATGATCTCCAGAGTTCCCTCCTAACCCTAATGATGCTGTGATTCTGCGAAGGGCCCTGGGGGCAAGACTGATGAGAAGTTGCTGAGGTCACTTGGTTTGTTCGCCCTGGAGAAGAGGAGACTGAGGGGAGACCTCATTGCAGTCTACAACTTCCTCCTGAGGGGAAGAGGAGGGTCAGCTCTGATCTTTTCTCTTTGGTGACGAGTGACAGGACCTGAGGGAATGGCTGGGGCTGTGTCAGGAAGGTTAGGCTGGATATTAGGAAAAGGTTCTTTACATGGAGGGTGGTTGGGCACTGGACCAGGCTCCCCAGGGCAGCGGTCACAGCCCCAAGACTATGAGAGCTCGAGGAGTGTTTGGACAATGCTCTCAGGCACAGGGTGGGATTGTTGGGGTGTCCTGTGCAAGGCCAGGAGTTGGACTTGATGATCCTTGTGGGTCTCTTCCAACTCAGGACATTTTATGAATGAGACCTGTCTGATTAACAGAATCTGAATGAGGAAGATGTTTTGTTTGCAACTCAGACAATTATTTGAGAGATGACAGAAGGTATATTTTTTCTTTTGGTTGGTTATTTACTTACTCAATGGAGTAAAATTTCCCTACTACAGAAATTTTCCCCTCACTTCTGCTCCAGTAAAGGTACCAGAGCAGCTGAAGTTTTATCCAAAAGTTCTCAGCTGGATTTTATCCTTTCTTTGTTATGTAATTTTTATATTTTTAGCTATGCAAACACAATAGTTGCTCTGTTTTCTTGCTATCATCTCCTTTCATTAAAAAATTTAGTTCTATAAATACCTCTACAAGAAGTTAACATGAAGTATTTTACTTCTGTTGAGCTCATAAAATATTCTGTGGTCTCCATTACCCAAGATCAATTACTTATCAAAATCCTTTATTCATTTGCTCTACTTTCCCAATACTCTGGAACACTGGAATTTTTTTTTAAACCTAAGACAACTTCTAAAGATCTGTATAGAGAAAAGTCTTCCACAATATTTTTAGTCCATTGCTTTCCAAAGAGAAGAATTCATATATTTACCATCCTGTTTCCATATAGTTCTTCTAGGAAAACATCTGTAAGAAATAGTAACAAATGTTATGAAACTATATGATTTTGTACTCTTTTCCAGAAATAAGTTATATATCTTCCAGAAATTGTTAATGAGTACTTGATTATTTTATGAATAATTTGGAAAGGTTGCTTTTATTTTCTTAGATATTTATAAGACCTCTCCATGGAGATTTCTCTACACTTGGTCCTTGCATGTATAGTGATTGGCAAGAAGAATTAGCAATCTTCTCAAATTTGTAGTACAGACTTCAGTGCTCTCAAAGGTACTTGTTAAGAAAAATCATCATCTCACTGTCATTCAGAACAAAGGTGGAAGAAATTTATTCAAAGATATTTTCTGACTGGGCCAAAATAAGCATTCATTCTTGTTTCTTTCTTCAAGTCAACTTCTTTTATGCAAGGATGCTTCTGAATGCAGCAGTTTTAAGCTGGAACAGCCAAAGCTGAGGTTTTTCATGAGGCATTTGAAACTCTGGAGAAAGTGGCAAGACCCTTCCCTGAAAAATATTGCAAGAGTGTGTGGAAAGTAAATATAATGTCCTGAAAAACCTCACAAATGTGTATTGTTCTTTGTCTCATATGCTATCCCTTTAAGTTTGAATTTCAAGTTATGCTCTTCGAAAATGATAGTCAATATAGTCCGTCAATCAAAATAAGTAATCATTTCTTTATATCTAGTACAAAAGTTGGGAAGATTTCCAGAGAAAGATTCTGTGATTTTAGAAAATACAACAGTAAAGGGCTTGGGGGCTTCCCATCTTCTTAACTCAAGTTGGATGAGATGTACCAGTATCACTCTGAATAACTTCCATCTCATTTTTTTTGTTAAAATGTCAGTAATGGAGTTTCCTTAGTCTTGCCTTGCAACCTGTTCAAATTCTTAGTGCTACAAAGGTTTTCCTCTAACGCTTAGCCTGAATCATTTTTGTTGCAGTTAGGCATGACACTTCTTGACTTCTTTCCAATGGACAAGGACAAACAATTCACAGATTTTATTTTTTTATTTTTAGCAATCATTTAAATATCAAATAATGTTATTATGTCTTGTACCTATCTAATCTATAGACTGAACAGCACCATTCCTTTCTATCATCTTTGTATAAGTAATAATTTTGCAGCTTTTAATTGTCTGATATTTTTTATCTGAATTCTAATTGGTCTGCATTTGTCTTGATGTTGTACCACCCTAAGTCATAGATACAACTTTAAAGACTTAGAAGGATGAGTAGTCAGAAAAGTACTGTAGATTATTTGGTATACTACTGTCATATGAATATAGCTGCTCCTTCGGTGATAATTTAGATTTGTGTTGCAAGCTGCTATAAATATATTGCTATCTTTCTGTAGAGCTTACCTCTCCTCTCATGTTATTACACTTGCTCTTTCTCAGATAAATAAAAAGTTTGTGCTGCTTCTTACTGAATTTCTTTTGTTTAAAAAGATTATTCCACTTAGTCAAGAAGTGTAAATTTTGATTCTGTTTTTAAAAGCAGTTGTGCGCCTCAAACAATCAACACCAAAAGCTCATTATGATCTTTAGATTAGTAAAATACTCTAATTATGTTACATGAAAAGTTGTTAATGACAAATACTTTATGGTACTATTCTTAAGGTAGTGCTCTAGAAAGCTGCTTTTGTTCACCTCTGTTCTGTACATCCATTTTTACCAAGAAACAACTGATATTCTGAACAGTTTTACAATAGCGTATACTGCAGTCTTGCAGTATTTTTGTCTAGACCATACCTCTACAGCTTGTTAGTGAAATTGTTGTGAGAAGCTATCTAGAAAGTCATTAAAAAGTTGAGACATGACACTCAGTTCTTAATCCACAAGACATTGCTTTATGTTATAAAATTGTTTTGATTTGGTGGTACTTATTCTTAACAAATTCACTTTGGAATGCTGCCTCTTTATTATCTCAATCCTTATAGAGAAATTGTTTTTCTAGTATGTACTTAAATCATACAGACAATATATAATACTGTGGGCAGCTCTTTACCATCCTTTTGAAGGAACTATATTTCACTTTTTGAATCTGCTATGGAGTCACAAATTCTGAATGTTATTATTATCAATTCTGAGACTGATTTAGCCAGAGTTCCAGGGTGAATTTGTCTGATCTCATTTTCATGAAAACACTCCGTTTATGTGAAGATGGTAAATAGGATTGTATTAAATAAAAAAAAAAAAATACATGTACACATTGTAGCTTGAAGTCTCTTAAAATATTTAGCAGTAGTGTGTGTATGTTTCTTAGGATCTGTCATCACCTCAGCTTTATCCAATACACCATCAGTGAGTGCAATATGGATATTGTAGTCTTTTCCTTTTCCAGCCTGTGACTCCAAAAAATTATTTCATAGAATCTCAGAATGGTTTAGGTTGGAAGGGACCTTAAAGACCATCTAGTTCTAACCCCCTGCCATGGGCAGGGATACCTTCCACTAGACCAAGTTGTTCCAAGCCCCATCCAACCTGGCCTTGAACACTTGCAGGGATGGGGCAGCCACAGCTTCTCTGGGCAACTTGTGCCAGGGCCTCACCACCCTCACAGGGAAGAATTCCTTCCTAACATCTAATCTAGATCTAACCTCTTTCAGCTTTAAGCCCTTGCTCCTTGTCCTATTGCTACACTCCCTGATAAAGAGTCCCTATCTGGCTTTGTTTCAGGCTCCCTTCAGATGTTGGAAGGCTGCTCTAAGGTCTCCCTGTGGCTTTCTCTTTTCCAGGCTGAAGAGTCCTAATTCTCTCAACCTTTCCTCATAACAGAGGTGCTCCATCTCTCTAATCATCTTGGTGGCCTCTTCTGGACTCACTTCAGCAGGTCCATGTCCTTCCTGTGCTGGGGACCCCAGAGGTGGGGGCAGCACTGCAGGCGGAGTCTCACCAGAGCAGAGTAGAGGGACAGAAACACCTCCCTTGACCTGCTGGGTTACACTGCTCTTTGGATGCAGCCCAGGACAGGGTTGGCTTTCTGGGCTGCAAGTGCACATTACCAGCTCATGTTGAACTTCTTGTCAACCAACACCCCCAAGCGTCTCTGTTGAGTTTGGTGACGGCAAAAATAGCAGCATAAACTTTAGATAAAAAAAGCTATTTATTAAGAAAATTTTTCTTTTTATATATACAGGGTCATTAGAGCAGGGCACGATTATTGGTTCTTGGGTGAACACTTCTTTAGCATCATTGGTTAGTTACAACAATGCTTTTAAGAATAACGAGTTGGAATAACAAGATCTAAAAACACTACTTGCAACATATAGTTTACAAAAACACATAAGATGGTTTACATAAACTTCTCTTGGTTCTCAGCTCCGTCTGTGAGAAAGCAACTTCTTCTCACAAACAGGGTTGGGAGCTGGAAAATTTCTCTCTGATTAAACTTGTCAGCGTCCACACCCAAGTCTCTCTCCCCAGGACCACTCTCAACCCATTCTCTTCCCAGCCTGTACTTGTGCTTGGGATTGCCTGGACCCAGGTGCAGGACCTTGCACTTAGCCTTGTTGACCTTCATGAGATTGCTACAAGCCCGCCTCTCAAGCCTCTCCTGGTCCCTTTGGATGGCATCCTTTCCCTCCAATGTGTCAACTGCACCACACAGCTCCATGTCATCAGTGAACTTGCTGAAGGTGCCCTTGATCCCACTGTCCATGTCACCAGAAAAGATGTTAAACTGTGCTGGTCCCAATACTGACCCCTGAGGAAGGTCACTTGTCACCGGTCTCCACTTAGACATTGAGCCGTTGACCACAACTCTTTGGATGTGACCATCCAGCCAGTTCTTTGTCCATCTGTCAAATCTATGTCTCTGCAGTTTAGACAAGGATGTTGTGTGGGACAGTGTCAAATGCTTTGCATAATTCCAGGTAGATGACATCAGTCACCCTTCCCTCATCCACCACTGCTGTAGCCCTGTCATAGAAGGTCACCAAATTTTTCAGGCATGAATTGCACTTAGTGAAGCCATGTTGGCTGTCGCCAGTCACCTTTGTTTCCCGTGTGCCTTAGCATAGTTTCCAGGAGGATCTGCTCCATGATCTTGCCAAACACTGAGGTGAGACTGACTGGCCTGTAGTTCCCTGGGTCTTCCTTATTTCCATTTTTTAAATCGGGGTTGTGTTTCCCCTTTTCCTGGCAGTGGGAGCTTCACTGGACTGAGACGACTTCTCAAATAGGATGAATAGTGACTTAGCCACTTTCTCTGCCAGTTCCCTCAGGACCCTTGGATGGATCTCATCAGGTCCCATGGACTTGTGCATCTTCAGGTTCCTTAGGTGATCTTGAACCTGATCTTCTCCTACAATGGGTGGTTCATTCTCCCAGTCTCCGCCTTTACCTTCTGCAACTCAGGCAGCATGGCTGGAGCACTTGCTGGTGAAAAGTGAGGCAAAAAAAAGTCATTGAGTACCTCAGCCTTTTACATATTCTGGGTAAGCAGGTCTCCTGTTTGCTTCCTGAGAGGACCCACATTTTCCCTGGTCTTTCTTTTATCATCAATGTACCCATAGAAGCTCTTTTTATTACTCTTGATATCCTTGGCCAGATTTACTTCTGACAATGCTTTAGCTTTCCCAACCTGATCCCTGGCTACTCAATCTCTCTTGTATTCTTTCCAGGCTTCCTTTCCCTGCTTCCACCCTCTGTAGGCTTCGGTTTTGTGTTTGTCCAGGAGCCCCTTGTTCATCCATGCAGGTGTCTCCTGGCATTTTTACCTGATTTCCTCTTCATAGGCATGCATCACTCCTGAGCTTGGAGGAGACAGTCCTTGAATATCATCCAGCTTTCTTGGGCTCCTCTTCCCTCTGGGGGTCTGTCCCATGAGCCTTTACCAAGGAGCTCTCTGAAGAGGCCAAAGTCTGCTTTTCTGAAATCCAGGGCAGTGAGCTTGTTGTGCACCTTCTTTGCTGCCTTAAGGATCTTGAACCCTACCATTGAGCTTCACATTCCCCACCAGCCCCTCCTTGTTGTCGAGAACAAGGTCCAGCATAGGACCTCTCCTTGTTGGCTCCTCTGTCACTTGGAGTAAGTTGTCATCAACACATTCCTGGAACCTCCTGGATTGCCTGTGCCCTGCTGTGTTGTCCCTCCAGTAGATGTCGGGGTGGTTGAAGTCTCCTGTGAGCACCAGTGCTTGTGAATATGAGGCTGCTCCTATCTGTCTGTAGAGGGCCTCATTGGCTCAGTCTTTCTGGTCAGGTGGCCTGTAGCAGACCCCCACTATAATGTCACCTGTCCCTGTCCTCCCTTTAATCCTGACCCATAAGCTCTTGGTCAGCTTTTCATCCATCTCCAGGCAGAGCTCCATGCATTCTAGGTAGTCATTGACATAGAGGGCAACACTGCCTCCTTGTCTTCCCTGTTTGTCCTTCCCGATACAGGCTAAAGAGCCTGTATCCTTCCATTCCAACAGTCCAGTCATAGGAGTCATCCCACCATGTTTCCATGATGCCAGTAAGATCGTTGGTGTGTGCACATCTCTTGTTCCGCCTGTTTATTCCCCATGCTGTGTGTTCGCATAGAGGCGTTTAAGTTGGGCCCCTGATGAAGCTGGCTTACTGGCTGGAGTGCCTGGAATTCCTTGGTGTTGTCCTTCAGCTGCTTTCCTGCTGACCTGAGGTCCCTCTCCAGGCTCTAGGCATCTCTTGCTGGCATTAAACTGGTATGAGTGGGATGGCATATCATCTCACACCTTATTGCTGTTAAACCTGATGATGTCCTCTTCCCCTATCATATCTAGTTTAAAGCCCTATCAATAAACCCTGCTAGCTCCTGGCTGACAATCCTCTTCCCCCTTTGAGAGGTGAATCCCAACTTATGCCAGCAAGCCTGGTGCCATGTAGGCCACCCCACTGTCAAAGAAACCAAAATTTTGGTGGTGACACCAGCCATGGAGCCATGTATTAATAGACAGGGTCTGTCTGTTTCTTCCAATTACTCTGTCTGCAACTGGAAGGATATAGGAGAAAATTACCTGTGTTCCACAATCTCTCACCAACCATCCCAGGCCATAAAGTCCCTTTTGATCACCCTCGGACCATATGTTGCAATTTCATTGCCTCCCATGTGAAGGACCAGTAATGGGTAGTAATCTATGGGCCAAACCAGGCTAGGAACTTTCCTGGTGACATCCTTCAACATCCAGAGCCTCACACTTGTTATCCAGAGGTACCTGGGAGGGTGAGGTGGGTAGGAAGGGCTTTCACTTGTTTCCCCAAGGAAGGAATTGCCCCCATTAACCTCTTTCTTTTGATCTACTGCCTTCAGCCTGGCAAGGAGAGGATACGGGACCCTCTTTATCTGGTTTATTTTCTGTGGCTGCTCCTGTCTCAGGGAGGCCAGAGCATGGATCTACCATGTACTAGTTTGATAACAAACCAGTGGGAGATCGCAAGTCAGAATTATAATTTAATAGGAAAATTAAAATAAATGCAATAGTACAAGAACACTGACAGTCAGGATACAACCTGACACCCTGTTAGTCAGGGTGGTGGTAGCAGTCCAGATGAAGTAGTTCTGTTGAAGCGGTGATCCTGTAGAAGGGTCTGGTCTTCACCTGAAGGTCCAGTGGTAGCTCTTGTCATCTGGGAATCCAGTAGTTAAGGGCTGAGCGTGGTGTTCCAAACCTCAGATTATATCCAGGTAGGAATGCTTGGTTTCTCCCCCTGGGCAGAGCATCTCACAATGGGATGATGTAATTTTATGAGTCATGCCGTGATGCTAGATGGCCCATTAACAGAAGATGTCCCTCTGGAGAGAGTTATCAGGGATGTGTCATGGAAGAGATAAAGAACATTGCCCCACCTGGTTTTAACAAATGGTGATAGAATACATACTGTTGGTTACATCATGCATTGTAACCTGACACACCAGTCGATCTCCTCCTCAGTCTCTGATACTTCTTAACCTTTCTACCTCCTCTCTCAGTTCCACCACCAGGCTGAACAGATCACCCACCTTGTCACACCTCACCCAGCTGTTGTGTCTACTGCTGTCCAATGACAGTGCCAGGCTCTGGCTCTCCCTGCAGCCTGAGACCCGGACAGCTGCATGTTTTTGTCTGTGTTGCCACATCCTTTCTGGTGACTGCAGAGAACCTGAGTCCCCACTGAGTGGTTACCATACTCGGGCTCCTCCCAAGAGGGCATTTGACCACCACTTGAGCTCTGGAGCCGATAGGGGGACTGAGCCCTTCCTGCACCCTGCCCTGTTTGCCCACCCTGTTTGAAGCGCTCCCTGGAGCTGTTTAAATATGACGAGGTTGCTGCTGTCACCACTTACTGTGCCTTCTGACTTCCTCAAGTCTACCCAAAGATAAAAAGAACCACCTTATCTGTTGATGAGGTGTTATTTTTCAGCATGAGAAATACCAAATGAATATAATTAATAACAATCTTGTCAAATTTACTTAAATGTTTAGGACAAGGGAGAATCAAATGTCTCCTTTATTTGAAGTGCAGCTGTGAAAAACAGTAAATGTTCCATTGTTGCAACTTCTTAAGTATTTATTTAGGAGATAATTCAAGAGTAAGATGTCAGTAAGATCTCTGAAAAGTTTTGAGCTGTCTCTAATATTTGTAGAAACAAAAATGCAGCCTGTATTTCCAGTGAGTGGTAGTCATTGCTATAAAAAAATTAGTAGCAAACAGTTTCTGCTGTACAGTATACTGAGATGATGTAAATTATTATCTAAAGAGAGTCATTAGGAGTGTGTGTGTGTGGAGGGGACATCACAAGAATAGGAATCTCTGGTTGAAGACGAGTGAGAGATCTTCATAGGGTATAACCAGGTCTTCAGTACTAGTGACTGAGTGTGGTATCTAATCTGATGAGGGGAAATTGAGTGGTGAAAAGGTCTTGGAAATCAGGATGAGTCAAAACAGGGCTTCCAAAAATTGTGTATTTAATTGGCATAATATGGAGTTGTTGCTGATGGTCCAGAAAAAGGGTAAGATAAACCCATTTCATACCCTGCTCTCTACATACAGAAGTTATAGGACTTCTCACAGAATGTACTAGGGAGAGAAAATAAATATAGTAGTCTGTGTGAAGAAGTCATCAGTAAAGGCACACCTTTTATATGAATTGAAGCTTTGCTAGAAGTATCCATTCTCCTTTTCATCTACAGGTCAGTACATTGCTTAATGATTCTTAATATTTCTTAAAATATATGATAGAAATTTGAGCTTCAGAATAAAGCTACTTTCTTGTTTAGTGGTATATCTTGAATAAAGCACATGGGGACTTGTATTTCAATTAGTTTTTGAGTGTTGTTAGAAGTATTGACCTATGATGACCTAAAACAGAATGACTAATAATAATCTGTCACCGCTTTCTGAAGATCAGTATTCCTCAGTGGATGAATGGGATTGGATAAATGTTTGCTTTGTTTAACAAGAGGAGGCTGCCCCTATTGGTCCAGGCAATAGGCTCTTTTTTTCCCCATACCAGTACTCCTTTTTAAGCCAAAAATTGTAGCTCAGTTATAACTGAGACATGTTGAAAAGCTTCTCTCTTTTTCAAAGCTTTTTCTGGGCAAACAGTTATGGGGAGCTAGTTTAATTTGAGGTACAAAAAATGTCATGTGGTTGTTGAAGACTTTTTAGTTTAAAATGTTATCTTTTAAAAATTTCCCTAGATGTACTGAAAGCCTGAAAAGGGGGCATGTAGAAATAGAAATTCATATGTTAAAAAAAAAAAAGAAAAAAAAGAGTGGAGATAAGTCAGGGAATTATAAAAAAAGTATTCTAAGAACATTAGTGGTTTTTAGATAGCAATGAGTGGGGGAGGTTGGAATGAGTTTACCTGAAATTTAAAAAGAACCCCAAAAACCAAAAGTTGAAAATGAAATGAACTGTCAGAATGAAAGTTAAGGAGGCTGTGTATGTTTTGATTATATATATATATATATATTTGATTACTTAAAAATTTGTGGCTGAAATGGCTAATGCCTATGCACTGATCATTGTCTTCATCACTGGACCTTATTAAGAATCTTTTTGATATTTCTTTTTTCTGTAGTCAGTGTGCTTTCACTGACTATTTTCTAATAGTTGATATTCTAAACATGCAGGTACAATTTTTATATAGTCTTTTTTGGTGGTGTGTTTTTTGTTTCATCTTCTCTGGAATGATCCCTTATCTACCTGCAGCGGACTGCTAAAATTCCTAGGAAATGCACTGCAACTATCTGGATTACATCTTGATCTAGGAATGATGTGCTTCCTGCCAATCTCAGACTTTTTGTGAACACAGATATATGTACAAATACATATTAAAATTATGTAGGTTATATTTAGTGTGTTTTAATATAAACATGGAACAACATAACTGTTCAGTTTTTCTGAATTATTATTCTAGGATCAAGACAACCTTTAATCCAACAATCTCAACCTCCACCTTATTCATCACCTAGAGATGTCCCCCCAGACATATTGTTAGATTCTCCAGAAAGAAAGCAAAAGAAACAAAAGAAAATGAAGTTAGGCAAGGATGAAAAAGACCAGACTGAAAAAGCTGCAATGTATGATATCATTAGCTCTCCTTCCAAGGACTCCACTAAGCTTACATTAAGACTGTCTCGTGTAAGATCTTCGGATATGGACCAGCAGGATGATATGCTTTCTGGTTTGGAAAACAGCAGTGTGTCAGAGGGTGATATTCCTTTTAATGTGCAGTACCCAGGACAGACTTCTAAAACACCCATTACTCCACAGGATGTTAACCGCTCATTAAACACTGCTCAATGTTTGCTGCAGCATGAACAGACAGCTTTCCTTCAGGCACAACAAGTGCCTGTTTTACAACAGAACACTTCAGTTGCTGCAAAACAACCTCAAACTCCTGTGGTACAGACACAGCAACAGGTTTCGCAACAAGGAGCTATAACGTCATATGATGAAGTAGAATTGGATGCATTGGCTGAAATTGAGCGGATAGAACGTGAATCAGCTATTGAAAGGGAGCGATTTTCAAAAGAAGTGCAAGATAAAGGTAAAAGGATTGTGTGTGTGTACACTATATATATTATAAAAGTATATATATATGCATATAGACCCCATATATAAACTTTCCTGTCATTGTCACATAGTACAATTCTGTTTACTCAGTGTAGGTGGTTCTACGATATTCATCACCATTCCCCTTAAAACAATGAATTGTAATCTCTCATAGATACATTTTTAAAATATCTAGCATTCTTTATTTGGGATTTTAATGGATGGAAAGGGAAGCTCTTGTGTTTCAAAAATTCTTTTTAAGTTCCCCTTATTTTGAACCATGAGACTGAGTGAAATACAATTGATGTTGTTTATAGTTTCTAAAATCTTATCAGTACCATAAGTAAAAATTTGTAATAAGTTTTGGTAATTAAACTATTAATTAACTATTTAAGAAAATTAATTTAAGAAAATACAGGAAAGCTCTTTAATGACATTTCTATTCATATCCCAATTTTAACCTTATGAGAAGGAGATGTTAGACTAAAATCATTAAAGGCACTGTAATGATTGGGTAATATATACTACTATATTGTCTCCAATGTTTGTTCAACTGGATATTCATTATTATGTAGGCTTTACAAGTTTTAGAGATCTACCATATATCTATATGGTCTCTAGCACAGAACCAGATAAGCCTCTGAAATGTTTACTCTTCACTTCAGTAGCTGTACTGGTTGTCTTAACTGATTACATTAAATCTATCAATCTATCATCTTTGATTTTTTTTCCTTTTTTTTTTTCTAAATTTTTCTCTTTTTTCCTACTTCTCTTTTTCTTTCTTTTTTTCTTTTCTTTTTTTTTTTGTTGTTAACTGGTTTGGAGGTCTTAGCCTTCAGAAATATCAAAAGTGGATGCAAACCCTCATGTAAATCTTGAAGATGTGTTTTTTAATGTAGATAGTGATAGGTTAGCATAAGTATTTTTCAGAAGCTTCCTCTGCACTCTGTTTAACTACTTCTAAAAAAAATTATTTTATGGTACAATGCTAATTTGTTAGATACTCCCAATAAAAATTTGCAGAGTGTAAAACAGCATAAATTCTGATTTTACAAGTTCATAGGTAAAAATGGTCTATGTTGGACACTCGCATGGAGACAACTGGATTTACATATGGTTTGGATGTTTAACCAGCAGAGAGTGAACAAGTTTTCTCCCTATTCAAAGATAATTTTTTTCTGTTTTTAAAGATGCCTGAAGACAGAGTGAGTGTTTGTTGTGTTTGTGTGTGCGTAAATGTTCTTGTTGCAGTTACTTAAAAGGATTAACTTTTTAGCTATTTCTCATTTGATAACTAAATCAAGTCTTGTTAGATAACATTGTGAATATACAAAGAAAATGGGTGCTCACCTTAAAAGAAATCTCTACTGCCTTTGATTTAATGAAATGGTGAAATTGGTTACTTTGCTTACATTTCTACTAATTTTAAGTTTATTTATGGAGATCTTATTGTTTGTCTTCTACTCCTTAAAAAGCTACTTTTATATCTCCATACTTTGAGTAGATTCTCTAGCATATTTTAGCTAAGAAGCATCTCAAAAAATGCACTGTTTTTGATGGTGCACAGCAATCTTCAAACACTTAGAGTGAGACTAAAACACTGTTTTGTTGTGGCTTTCAGGAGATATTGAACATGAGTTGTGAAGTTTGTTAACCATAATTACATAGCCATGGGCAGACTGATTTGTTTCTTTTGGGGAAAGAAATTATTTTTATAGAATATGATCTCTCCCTTTCACCACTGTTCAATATCCATCTTACCAATTAAGGATTCCAACCTTATGCTTCCCTTCTACCTGTATCCTCTGGCAAGTCTCAGTTCTTCTTGAGTTCCTGCAATTGCTGTGGATCAGGTGCAAGAGTTATTGCCTTATATTGGGACAAATGACGACCATTTATTCACTGGTAGTAAGTTGCCCCTATGCCAGACAGCAGTTCTTTTCACTTTAGCTGCTGAGGTTTCAGCCGTGAATTGATAGTATTGTGTAAAAGGTTTTTCAGTAGTCTTAGGACAGATTTCCTGAAAAATTCTTACCTTGGAGAAATATGATTCTTATTTTTTGGTAACACTTTTGCTGTTGCTTGTAAGTTTGTACTATGTCTATGTCTACAAGTTGATATGCTCAGGGATTGTTCTAGTTATAGTCATTTGGTTTGATGTGACTGCAAGAAGAAGCTTCCTCTATTGTTCCTATGGGAATATGCTAGAAAAATATCCAGTAACTCTTAAATATCCCATTCATTTTTGTCAAGCTGCTTACTGTATTTATGCAAAAGCCTGGCATTTGTGCATTTTAGTACATCTATTGTAACTTCAGATCACATTATGTCAAGAAAAGAGCATGCTTGTAGCATGCACTCAGTCTAATTAGAACAGGAACATATAGTGCTAGCTGATGATGTACGTAGCTAGTGTCCCTCTAGAGATCTAACTCTAGGTGCTAGCACATGGTAAAATCTGCAGGAAAGCATATACTTTTGAAAGCATTGCTGCTTTTGTAATTGAGGCATAGGAATATATATTACAGTCACAATATACTTTCTGTGTAGGCATGTGTTGTCTTCCATAAATTTGAGTAGAATTGTACTCACAAGTTTTGATAGATTAGTGAGCTCTTGTGTCATTTTTTTAGAATCGTAGAACCATAGAACCATAGAATATCCTGAGTTAGCAGGGACCCACAAGGATCATTGAGTCCAACTCCTGGCCCTGCACAGGACACCCCAACAATCCCACCATGTGCCTGAGCACATTGTCCAAGGGCTTCTTGAACTCTGTCAGTCTTGGTGCCATCACCACTTCCCTGGGGAATTGTCGCGGCGAGGGAAAACTCGGATAGCTCAATATGAGTTAACAACAAGCTTTGATTTATTGATTAAGGCGCAGCATACTTATACAGTTCATAATAAGCTAATGCATATTCTGTAACCTAACTATTCTATTGGATATCTTTCTAACTGTGACCCCGCCTTTAGTTTTCATTCCTGGTCACTTACATCCCCACTTTCCCACGCTCAGCTAACTGCAAGCTTCCCTATTAGTATTATCTACTAGCCGTAG
>VZRF01013970.1:1313742-1425559 GCA_013396875.1 Vireo altiloquus | reverse complement strand
CCCCAGCAGCGCCCGGGCCGTGGCGGTAGCGGCGCTGGGGCGGGTGGCCCGGCTGGCAGCGCTCTGCCGGGCCCTGCGGCGCAGCGAGGATGAGGGCGACGAGCCGGGCTGGGCCCAGACGCGGGAGGAAGCGGAGGCGGCACTGCGGGAGCTGCAGGAGGTCGTGCGGCCGCTGCGGGAGCCCGGGTACGGCGAGGCGCTGCGCAGGAAGGCCGAAAGGGCGAGGAAGAGGAGGCTGCGCCTGCAGCGGAGGAAGCACGAAGCCAGGGCAGCCAAGGAGGAGGAAGCGGCCCGGGCCGCCGAGCGGGAGGCCAAGATCGACCAGTGGCGGGCTAAGTGCATCCAGGAGGTGGAGGAAAAGAACCGGGTACGGTCCCGAGCGCCTGGTCCTGCCTCTCCCCGGGGCTCCAGGACAGCGCGGCGAAGGTGGGGTGACCTGCCGGTAACGGGGTCACGGCGGGCTCTACCTGCCCCACACCTGGCTTTGACCCCCGCGCTTCAGTAGGTGCGACCGAGGTGCTGCATGACTCCAGCATGCCGAGAGATGTGCTGTTTCCAAGGCCTGCAGCCCTGCTTCTTCCTTACAAGTCTTGGTGGGCATCTTGGTTTTGCCATCTTCATATTCTAGGCCTTGACATGAAATTGGGGTTTGAGTTGTTTCTGAACTCCTGGAGGTTTTCCTCTCTTGTGCCAAGTGTCAGTCTATCCGTACAGATCACAGCTACCCTGTGGTGATCAGTGCTCTTTCAGTATCCATCAGCCTTGCCTCCTGCTTTCATTCTTCTAAAGCTTTTTGTTTGCGAACTTTTTGATCTCATCAGGAAGTAAAACGTCTCCAAAGCAAAAAAAAACACGTCAAATTAGGCTTGCTGGGAAGCGCTGTAGGCACCTTTCTGTTGGTTTTTGGTTAAAGAGCTCCCGTTCTGCTGGTTTGCTGCTGGGATGGTCCAGAGCAGCTGCTGAGAAAGGATTTGTGGTCATTCTGTGGCAGGTTAATGGTCTTTAATTGTAGAACTGTGGAATTGGGATGGTGTCTGTTTATTGTTAAATATTTTCCCTAAATTTCTGTGGTTAAAGGCTCTCAGGCTTTCATAATTCATAAACCATCTAGGAAGCATTCAAAAATGCATGGATGTGGCACTTGAGGACATGGTTTGGTGGTGAACATTGTGGTTGACAGTTGGACTTGCTGATCTTTTCCAACCTTAGCAATTCCATGAATCAGCCCAATTGTATGAGTTCCACAACATTTTTTTTTGTTTTCTGAAGTCTGTGGTGTTTTAGCCTTTTTTTCGTAAAAAAGGCAAGGCTGGGTGGTTGACTTGACTTGTTGCTGTTACTATGAAGTCACTCTGCTCTCTGGTGCTTTGCTAATCTCTGAAAATACCATTTGATTCTTGTCTTCGAGGGATATTTCATCCATCTTGTCTGGTTTTTTCCTTCCTTTCATAGGAACGAGAGCTGAAGGCTGCTGCTGACAGTGTCCTGTCTGAAGTCCGGAAGAAACAAGCGGACACAAAGAGGATGATGGATGTCCTGCGTGGGTTGGAAAAGCTTCGGAAACTGAGGAAGGAGGCCGCTGCCAGGAAAGGTTAATTACAAGATTGATCCAAACTTTTTAAATTGCACACACAGGAAATAAGATGAGAGTGCTCTGTGCTGACTAGCAAGGTGCAGCTTCAAAAAGCTGTCTCTTTATTGTGATTTTAATTACAAAATGCTGAATTCAGTGGTTGTGTTCCTATGTTTCCAAGATCTTTCTAGAAGAAGGATTATTCTGGTAAGAATTCCATCTGTTAAAAAGGTTAAGCGCATGTTCCTTTGAGATTCTGCCAGCTCTGCTCTCAAACCAGGTAACAAACCCCGTTTTGAATCAGAAAACTTAAAATCACTTCTCTTTCTGTTCAGGTGTCTGTCCACCTCCCTCAGCAGATGAAGCATTTGAAAATCAGGTGGAGAGTCTGAAAACATTGCTCAAAACTCGCACAGAACTTTATGAAGCTGAGGAAAGAGCATTAAGGGTTATGCTGGAGGGAGAACAGGAGGAGGAAAGGAAGAGGGAAATGGAAAAGAAACAGAAGAAGGAAAGGGAGAAACTACTACAGCAGAAACTGGAAATGGATTCCAAGCTGTTTGGGGATCCAGGTAAATTTTTCATGCTGTTCTTCCACACCATGTGTTTTTTCACACCACATCCCCGTCTCACAGACACTGGATTTGAAATGCAGGCACAGATCTAGTTGAGAAAGTAATCATCCACTGGAGTAATTTATGGTCTGAGAACCAGGGACGATAAACATGGTGCTGTTAACACCTGTGATGTAAGAGGAGCTGTTGAGCTCTTCGACCTGGACTGCAGCACATCTCAAGCTGGTTTCATAATGTTTTGCAAGAAGAGGTTGTAGATAAACTGAAGTGAGAATAAACAGAACAGACTGAAGATTTCCAGAACTCAACTGATGCTTTAGTCTGGTGCTTTGGTAAGTGTGACTCAGGTAATCTGTAAAGATTCAGTGTCCATATGTTCCCCTTATTTACAGGTGGAGTCAGGAAAGGTTTTGCTAGTCTTGGCTTTCTTTGACAGCTGTGGTACAAACCAGGAGATGCGTAACATGTAAACAGTCCTTCATATATTACCTAGGGATCTGATTTCATGTTACAGCTGGGCAACAGCAAATGATTTCACAAATCTGGGGCTTCTGAGACTCACTAGAATGGAAGGTTTTTCCAGATTATTAAACAATTTCTCTGTCTCTGTTTTCACAGCTGAATTCCCACTCGCCCATCTACTGCAGCCTTTCAGAGACTACTACTTACAAGCTGAACATTCTGTAGCAGCTCTAATCCAGATCAGGTAAAACCAAAGAAAGAATTTTATTTTCAGAGATGACAAAAACTGGTTTTTGCAGTCATACATTCAGTGCCCCTTTTGGTTTGTCAGCTTCCAAATATGGTTATGCAATGGATTGTTCTATTTTTTTCAAGTTTCTTGCTTGAGTCATATCCAACAGATGCCCGTGTGAGGCAGAGTGCACTTCCATGCATGACCATTCCATTTAAAACCAGAACACTGAATTTTCACATTTGTCTTTTGAAAAACAAATTTAAGAGTATAATTATAGTAGGTTTTATGTTGATCAATAACATCTATATGGGTATATAATAAATCTTTCCACCAAATTAATCCCAGCTCTCCTCTCAAACAATGCTCTTTCTGTTAAAGGCATGAATGGGATCAGTACTTGGTGCCAGCTGACCACCCCGAAGGAAGCTGCATCCCTCCAGGATGGGTTCTCCCGAGTCTCCCCACCAGTGACACTTGGGCCACTGCTGTCAGATAATTTAGTAATAAATTATTTTAACGTTGCTTCATTATAATTACATGTGTAAATATAACAGGGTCCAAAGAGGAGGTCTCGTCCTCTCTTTCAGCAGCCAGGTACTGAAATGTCTTTACTGGAACGTCTTGAGAAAAAGTTTAAGAATTCTTTTTGCTGATTTGACTGTGCAGGGAGATAGCTGAGCAAGCCCAGAGCTGCCAGGCCTCTCGTGGTGTGGAATTACAATCTGCTGTGAGTTCTTGTTAAATCTCAGTCTTAATAAAGGAACATTGCTGATGGTGGTATTTGTGCCAGTATTAACATCCTATTTTTAGTTGCTTTTATCTTTATAAAGGATAATGAAAACTTCAGAAATGAATAAATTTTTTAAAAAAGAAGAGATAATTAGTAAACATGTTTTTCTTCTTAAATGAAGCATGTCAAGCATGCAAAAATAGTTCCTGTATTTTTGCATGTAGAGACAAACCTATTACAAGTTTAAACGAATTCTGAAGTATAAACAAGGGTTTTTCAAGGTTGATTAAAGCAGCTGTTGACATTTTACTTTTGTAGACTAAAACTGATATCAAAACATGGAAAAAATTCCCAGTTATGGTGAAATAGGTCAGACAGCCATGTGAATAAATACAAATTTGATGAATAAGCCTGCTGGAAAAAAACCTAATAAAATCTGAAGTCTAACCTGCTGTGTTTTGCCTATATAGATATTTTTGTATAGGGACACATCATGTCTATAATATTTGATTAAAAACCACAGCTTTATTTTGTAAGTTGTTTTTTTTTGTACAGAACAAACAGAGAAAAAGGGATTTTTGCTTTTTTGTTTAAAGCATTTTCACACCAGGGGAGAGATTTGTTTGAGTACTTTGCATCAAATACGACTCCATCGAGGAGAGAATTGTTGGGAAGAGGTTTGTGTGAAGGAACTTCTCCCTCCTGCAAGGTTACAGAGGCATCTGATCTCAAAGCTTTCCATCTTCTGGACAGTTTGCTTGTAACTGTGACGGGCCATATGGATTTGGAGCTTTGCTGTTGTACGCAGATTGCTGTGGCACCTTTCCAGAGCTGCAGTCCTTATTTTTGCTTAGCCCCAACGTGTGGGAATCGAGTTAATCTCTCCAGTGCTTTGCCTCTTGGCGTCACAACAGTACGTAGTTGATACGTGTCATTGCCTAAATTTAATACTTGGGCTTTAGGTGTAATGTTAGTAGTGTCCTGGCTGAACCTTTGCTCTGGTTTCTGTCAGTAAGGGACATGAACTAGTAGTTTCTGATAGAACATGAGTGAAGAAGTTTGCAGTTCTTCTAGATCCATAGCACCCCAAAATACAGATTGCCATGAAGTCCTCTGTAGGTGTCATTCTGATTTGCTCTTCCCTACATCCTCCCATCCCTAATGTCACTTTCAGCATCTCATTACTCCAGACCCAAGGCTGAGTCAGGTCTTGGGGAGTCTTCCCTGATGAAAACACACAAATTCAAATATAAAAATAAAAACAACTGCATAAAACCAATACAAACCAAACGCTTTCAGTTCAGGCAGCTTAGTGACCAGAGGATGCTCTGCTTAAGCAATTAGGCTCCTTATCCCATCAGCATGTCTGATGGAACAGGCCGACTGTTTAAGCTACGATTATCTTAAAGCTGTCCAAGTCAGCTGTTTGTCTGACACTGCAGGAATTTAAAGAGCTGAGCAGTAGATAAGGAGGCAGCAAAGCAGCAGCTGTGTTCTCCCTGCCCTGCGAGGAGAGCACCATGAGTTCATCTGACGGTAAGGACAGCTTCATATTGCTAATAAACATAGGGCTTGAAAATGCCAGGGGAGGATCTACCTTTAGGTGTGTTCTGTGGTTTTCTCCGTGTGTTTGCTCCTGTCTAAGGACATCTGCATTGAAATCTTTAATAGCTTTAGTGAGGAAGTTGTTGAAGCCACAGATGGGGAGGAATGTTTAAAATCTCAACTCATAAAGTACATGGACACAGGGTATTCATTAAAAAAGTGTGTTCAGACTTGATGCCCATTTTTCTAAGTATAATGTTTCCCACTGGTTTTAAGTTTTAAAACCTTAATGTAGCCCAGAAGAAGAGAGGGATTGGCTGTAAGTTTCCAAGCCTCATTTGTATCCTAATCCTCCCCTGGTCCTGGTGCAGTTCAGGTTTCTCCTGCTGTTTAGGCGTATCCTCTTCCTGATGTGAACTGGCTTGTGCACCGGCTGGTGTCTGCAGTGTGAAAGTGGGCAGGGCTGGTGTGGAGAACATCAAGTCAGAGCCCTTGTAGGAGTTCCCTTCTGGTGTGAGTTGGTGTTTATGACTGATCGTCTTATCCTTTTCTAGTAGCATTTTTGTTGTCATTGCTCCTGCCCCAAAGTACTTCTTGTTTTCTAAACTGGTTTTGGGAATTAACACTTGTGGGAGCCTCTCTTAGAGCACGGTATTTGTGCAGTGAAATACAGCGAGGTACATTACCATCATCTCACATTTTCTTAATTGTGGCTTCAGACACACTCACTACCCATGCCAATCCATTAGAGTATAAT
The DNA here is from genome assembly GCA_013396875.1 of Vireo altiloquus. NCBI lineage: Eukaryota > Metazoa > Chordata > Aves > Passeriformes > Vireonidae > Vireo > Vireo altiloquus. The sequence goes on along the minus strand of VZRF01013970.1, from coordinate 1,419,682 downwards.
TTGAATTTGAGTGGAGCCATTCTGGGTGACAGACGCTGAGACATTCCTTTCCTCAGCACCCTGGGATTTTGCGAAGAGCCCGTTTACAGGCCAAGCTGCTGAGGGTCTGTCCCCCTTGCATGCAGGAGCTGCTCGAGGAGTAGCCAAAAGCTGAGGGAAGGTGGCTTTGCTTACAGATCTTTTCAGGCGTCACCTTTGTCAGTGCTGACGTGGATTGTCCCTTAGGCTGAGTGCTCTTAAGCTGAGCAGGTGGCCTGGCTCCATGTGGGATCCCAGCACGTTGCCTGTGTCTCATGTTAGTGGCAGGACATGTGCAGGAGCACAAAGCTCATTAGGGGTTCTGCTTGTGCAGAGGTATTAAAGGCTCCTGGTGTAAGCAGGCAAAGTGACAACCCTGTTGTCATTCTGGTACAACCAGCTGAGTTGCACGGAGGGATTGTATGTGTTGACTGTGTGTGTCACTTTCTCTGGCCTGGAAGCTTTGTGAATCCTTTGCCAACACAGGAAACTACCCTGAACCCCATCTCCCGTTATAGACTCTTATTTTAACATTTAACAGGCAGTTTTGTCATCCTTGTGTATATTCTGCATATTTTCTTTTAGTGGAATGTTTATCCTTGTTGTCATAGAAGCTGTTTGTTTTTGAAGGAAAAAAATAATTGGGAAAAGCACTTAGGGATGTCACATACATATTTACTCTGTGACCTGAGGATGAGTGCTGAGGACTTTGGGATGAGCAGACACATGCTGCCAGTACCAAAACTCCATGGAAGACTGGCTACTAGCTCCTAACAGTTTATAAAAGAAATTATTTTACGCACTGTCATCCCTGAGAAACTGAAAGCTTGAGGCTTCATGCAGCAAGTAATGGCTTTTTACTAAACTGAGACATTTATAGAGACCTGATGGTGACACTATTGCAGTAATATTTTCCCTGACACCATTCCCAATTCACCAGCAATTTTTCTCTCCCTGCAATTCTTGATCTAAAACCATCACCACACTTAAAATGAATGCATGATTCCTGAAAGCTAATCTTAAAAATGGCTTGTTTGACATCCCCCTAATTCCCAAGCTTGTCTGATGCACCAGCCTCCTTGCCTGGTTCCCAGTGGGCTGCTGCAGTGCCGGAAGAGATGCCCTCACTCCAGCTCCCTCGGGATGCTCTGTGTGATGGCTTAGCAGCACGAGGCTGTGTGCATGAGCTCTGTCACCACAGGTTGCACAGGCAGGGGAGACCTGCAAGGTGTCCTCCTTGGCTGTGCTTTCTCCCTCTGTAACTGGAAAAAGTGCTCAGTCTGTTCCCAGCTTAAGGAAGGGACTGTGTGATGGCATCAGAGGGAGAGGGAGAGACAGGAGGGATGGGAAGCAGCAGGACAGGCATGGAGGAGAAAAATGCTCAGGATCTCTGCCAAAGAGATAAGCTTGGTCAGGTCCTGCTGGCTCAGGCTGAGAATAGCGAAGGTTAGTTCAGACAAAGCTTCCTGGTATCAATACTTAAGATTTTGCCAATCTGTTTTTACCCAGCTGGTACTTGAAACAACTCATCTTACTCCTTCCACCCAACTTAAGAAATGCTAGTCCTCCCTTTCACAGTTTCTGTTTCCCTTTCTCCAGCAACAAGCAATCAGGCAGCAGCAATGAACTACCTGGATGAAGTTCCCTTCCGGACAGCCATGAGCCTCGATGGGGACTCAGAGGGAGAAATCACTTTAATCACTGCCCCAGACATTGAGCTCCCTGACTGCACTGACATCCTCATGAGCACCATGGTGAGTCCACACCCGGGTCACTGCTGGGGAATGCTGAAAGGGATGTCAGCAGTGTTCTCTTATGAAAGAAGGGAAGGGAAACCTCCTGACTGATCTCCTCTTCACTGTCTGGTTTGCAGCAGTACTGGGAGGAGGTGAGGATGATTCGTGGTGTGTAGCAGTGATGATGGGGTTGGTTTGGGGTTGCTTTTTAAAAATCCTTTCCAAGCAGGAGGATTAGGTCTTTCTAGGATGGGAGGACAGACTTCAGGCTCTGCTCCAGAGTTGTTTTCTACTCTGGAGTTACCACTTCCTCTTTTATTAATAATATTTATTAAATATTTACTAATAAATCTACCAGCTATAAGCAGGAAACACTATCTGTGCTGGCAGCATATATATATATGTATATACACCCTGTGTTTGCCTACTTGGGGATGATTTGATGCTCCCCTCTGAGGCCAAGCCATTGTGCTGCTGGTTCAGGCTGATCCTTCTGGAGGGATGTGGGGGTGTTTTCCTCAGGGAGCCTGATTTGGGTCCACAGCTTACCCAAGTGGCAGGAGCAGTAAAAACAGCATTCCTGGGCTGTGAATGTACTTGCCTGCCTGTCAGGAGGAGACCTTGTTTGGAGAGCTCTGGGACAGGCAAGGCTTGTTTGTTCCAGGAAAACCCTCAGATTTCAGTCACAAACACACTTATATTTTAAGCTGAACTATGTGGAAATGACAACTCTGTTTGGGGACCAGCCGAGCCCCTGGCGCCACTAGAGAATCCGATGGCTGGTTCTGCTTCTGCCTGGGGTGGCATCTTCCCTAACCCATGTGCCTGAAGTGTCTCTGCCAAGTGCTGCTAATGAGGGGCACAAATGAGCTCTGCCACCATCCTGGGGGCAGCCTATGGCTGGATGCGCTGCCTCTCTGCAGGTGCCTAAAACTGGGACGCCCACTTCTCCTGTCTGCACCCTCCTACCTTCCACAGCAAAGCAACACAAACACCTCCAAGCATAAAACATTTTTCCAAAGAATTGTAGGTGCAACTCAGAATAGTAATGACTTCATAGACAGACTGTTTTCAAGTATAAATTTGGGGATTCCCTATAGAGATGAGGCTGGCACTGCCCAAAGCTACGGCCAGCCCTAATGCTCAGGAAAATAGGAGCTGATATGTGAAGGCTGCAACCCTTAAGATGCCTCGTGGAGTGCATGGTTTCCTCCATACCGCGTGGTCTGGTTTCACGTGTCCTCACCAGGTAGCTCTTGCTGTTTTGCAGCATGACTTCTCGCTGGAAAGGAAAGTGCTGTACTGGGTGGAAGTGGCCTCTCAGCAGCAAACCTCCCGGCATCGAGTCACCTCTGAAGTTGTCCCCACAGCTCCCCCGTGCTGGCTGCTGCTGGTGGACCCCGCTGACAACTACACGGGCCGAGGTCGGGACGGGGCAGTGCGGCGCTCCATCAGCCTGAGCGCTGCCGACAGCTCCTACGGGTACACCAAGGGCAGGGCGGCCCTGTCCGACACCGAGAGTGACACCTGGCACTCAGAGGAGGGTGAGTACTCAGATGATGAGTACTCCTCAACCTCTTGGGAAGAGAATGACAAGGATGAAAGGCTCCTCTCCAGGAGGAGAAGCTCTGGGAGAAGTGTGTCTTCACGTCCCGGCTTTTACCAGACTCGACCAAAGACATCCCCCGGCTTGCTGGAGCCCTCGCCAGAGAACAATGTCCACAGCCCAGCCAGCCCAGACCCCAGCAAGCAGAGAAGATCCATGGTGATATTTAACAACATGAAGAACGAGCTGGAAGCTGCCAGGAGGAAGCTGGCTGCTTTGGTGCATCCTTTGAACAGAGCTGCCACAGGGAGCAGGTGCATCCCAGTGCCACGGCTGCTCCCCCAGTGTCCCAGCACCAACCACAGCATCAAGTACGGGCCAAGTCCGGATATGTCCCAGGTGGAGACCTTTGTGCCAACTCCTCCAGCCACAGCTGCGCCAATCCCTCCCATCAAGCGGCACAAGCCCACAGTACCGGTGAGCAGCTTCCTTTGGTGGCCCTTTGTACATTGCTGAGAGAGGAGGGAGGTGGAGGGCATCTAATTGGTCTCATTTGGTGGGGGCTGGCCAGCAAAAAGGAACTGAAATGGGGCTTCAGAAACACTGGACCCATGAGGAATTGCTGAAGTTTTCGCAACAAGTGAAGAAATGGTTTGATTTTTTCACTGTGGTTGAAAGAAGCTTTCTGGGTGCACATTTACTTGCTCTGTCCAAAACATCCATGTTTTCCCCAAGCAGGGTCTAATCTGATTTTCAATTGAATCACTAAAAAGAGAGTGAAATATGGGGGTTTTGTCCTCTTTTTGCTATATTATTCCATTCTAACAGATATAAGCAGGGTTTATAGGGAAATATCCCCTTACATAATGTCGTTATGTCTTTTCTAGGAAACTTTGGACTTCATAGTCCTACTAGAAATACAGATCATTTAGTGATAGTGATGGTGATGTGAAAGGATCAAGTAAATAATACTCTGACACCCTAAATCTGAATTGCACCATGCTTTTAAGAAATTGCGTCTAAACCAGCTGCTTGAGAGATTGAGGAGATGAATTACTGAAAACCTGCAATAAAGCCATCAGACACATGAATGACCAAGTTATTTATATGCAGTTGCATTTGACATGAAGTAATTAAGGAAAGATTAAAGGCCTGTGTATTTGTACAACACCCACCCTGAGCACTGAGCCTGGATTTAAGTCCAGTCTCATTTGATGCCCATTTGATGTTCCTTGTATGGGAATTTTTCTCTTCTGGAGAGAGCAAGGTAACCACTGTCATTCAGAAGCATTGCTTCAACCTGGGTTGTTTCACCTCATTCCGTGACCCAGAGCAATAAGACCATCTGCTTTTTTCCTTGCAGTCCCTCAGCCCCTACACCTGCCTCCCTCCTGCCTCCACGCCTGGACGACCTCTCAGCTCCCACAGATCCCAGCCGGATTCCTCAGCTGACCTGCTTTCTGCACTGAGCCAAGAGGAGCGAGACCTCATAGAGCCCGTCATAGCCCTGGGCTACCCCACCCACAAAGCCATCCTCACCCTCCAGAAGACTGGAAGGCAAAGCTTAAGTCAGGTTGGTGGAGCTGGCACAGCACTGTGAGAAACTTTTGGTAGAGGAAAACTTGATTTTCATGGGGAAAGGAATGGCTGTCTTTGGGGTGGATTTTTGATGGCCTTGGCTTTCCACTTTGGTGTCAGACCACAACTGACAGGGTCTTCCATGGAATTGCACTTTTGCTTAATAAAATAGCGATGAGTTGCCCTCAGCTTTTCATAATCATAATCATGGCTGGTTTTGTTATCTGTTCAATCTGTTGTGTGAAGCATCATGTCCTTTTGAGGTACGAATTTTGCCCCCATATATGGAAACTTTTTGCGCATCATTTTTCCTAGCTGTTGGATTCGTGTGATTATTGCCATGGCTCATTCTGTCAGAGTGGGACTGTAGGAATACCTTTGAGATTTGGTTGGGCTCTCTCCAAAAGACAACTTTTCCATGTTGGAACAAGCAGAGAATCCATGCAAGCATTGCAGCGGGTTCCCAGAGCTCTTTTCCTGAGGATCCCTCTATAATAACTTGGAATTTATTAAAAATATTTAACATGCAGCCTCTTCATACCACTGGTATGTGAGTACCTCCCTGCCTGCTGTGCATCCTCATTCCCAATGTCTCTGCTTGTCCAGATGAAGGTCACTGGTACAGATGGGCTCAGATCATCCATGACAAGAGGGAGTCTGCTGGCTCTGACTCCCTTGTCAAACTTGGGGCTGGACCTACCCATCCCAGCAGAGGATTTTAGGACTAAATTATCCAAGTAGCTCTTTCAGAGGGAGAAGGGTCTTAATCACAGCTGAGCAAGAGGGATATCCATGGTGCTGTCAAACCAGGGAGCAGGAGCAGATCCTGGCAGGGCATGAGCAGGCATGGTGCCAAGCAGGCACTGCCGGCTGCCAGTCTCCTTCCCATTCCCCTGGGAGCTGCCTCTGCTGCATGGGCCAGCTCTCACCCGCCTGGTCGGTGCATGGAGCTGCTCTGTGGCTGAGTCATCCTGCAGCTTCCAGCTCCCTCCTTACTCACCCCGGCTGGACCAGCTCCCTGGAGTTTCAGGTGAGCTGAGGTGGGAAGGGAAGCTTTATTTCTTCAATCCATAGAGGTTTCATCTAGGCACAGAGAGATGGGCAGAGCTCAGCCCATGTTGTTTCATAGAGCCATGTGAGGGTGTCTTGTAGCACCTGCTGGCTTCAAAATGAAGAAACTGTATCTTATTAAGGTTAGAAATGGGTACAGCCTGCTCCCCTCTGTATAAACATCAGGACTCCCATTCCCTTGGAGAAGAGATTACTGCATCAAAAGACAAGGTCTGCCTTCTGTCCCATACCTTCTTCACTAGCAGTTCCCATCTTTCCCATTTATATCCAATGCAGCCAAAATAAAGCCTGACCCTTCACGCATCTCTTGACAAGTACCAAACTACCAAATTAGTCTAAACCTTCCTGGAAAATATGTTCCAGCTGAAGTTAAAAAGAAGACCCATGGGTGCTCTTTGTTACTTGGTAGTGATACGCGAGGTTTTGATGTGTGACGACTACTTCAATTGTGACGATTGATTGGAGTACCAGATGGTAGCCAAAAATTGCTCAGCTTCCCTGCAGTGTCAAGTGAAACTGGCAGAGCCCACCCTGGTAGAGAAGGCAAGGCCTTCTGTAGCCTTCTTTAGAAGCAATGCTTTCCTAATTTTGGTGGAAGAACTTCACTGAAAGGCTCAAGCAGGACTAGTTGCCCCCCAGCATGACAGGGGTTCATCACGTAGGATGTCATGGCCAAAAAGGCACCATTTCATTTTGATCGCTGATTACTGATAAATTCAAAATGCATAATTGATCCATGGAGTCCTCAATGTACATATGAACTGAAATATGACAAAGGCTGCAGCTGGTCAGTGTTAAAAAAAATCTTTTTGTTTAGTCTTGAGAAGGTATATATATTTTTAGTGATAAAAAGCACTGAGTTGACAAAGGCACTGATTTCATGCTGGGCTTGACCAGGCTGCCAGGATTGTCTGTGTTATACTGTGGGTGAGTGGCTGTTCTGCCACAACAGGGGAAGAAAATACAGCAATGATCTGGGGTTATCATTAGCCTGTTAACAAGGGAAATAACATCAGGTGAGGAATGCCAGTGACCAGTGACTCTCTTTTCTGAGTTACTGGGCTCCTTAAGGCTGACATTTCTGAAAATCCCTACTCGACTGTTCAGCCAAAATAGATCAACTCAGTGTTTGAGAGACTTTTTTATCTTTTTCCTATGTCTTATGGCCTTTCACTGAGTCCTTCTCTTTGTCTATGGCAGTGCTGGGGAGGGTGGAGGTCTGTGCACTGGTAGATCTGGGGAGAGATGAATCGGCTTCTCCTTGGGTGGAGAAGCTTTGGAGAGACCTGTGGGATGTTTTTATTCCCCCTGCTATTGTATAGGTCATTTATTATTGCCTGTCCCATATGTTTTTGGACAGTGAGTGATTCTTGCGGTATTTAAAAGATGCTGCTGGGAATTGTGCTGTCAGCACTCCAAGAACAACGAGGAAAGCCAAAAATAACTGTATACTTTCAGTAATGACAGCACACAGGTCTCCCCTGGGGTGGGTTTTGCACTCAGACCCTGGGACAAACCCACGGGTTCCTGAACCCCGGCGCATCAAAGGGATGTGGGGTTTGTTGAGCCAAGTCATCCCACCAGGACAGGCTCTGCTTCACCCTGCAGCCTGGAGGACATCGCACTGCATCTCACATGTTCACATGTTTGGTTTGTTCCTTGTCCTCTCTCCACCTTGTTCCCATTCCCATCCTGCGAGGGTGAAGGGGGACCAAGATGTTGTCTCCCACTGGGAATCCTGCAGATAGACAGACCACCCTGGCTGAGCATTAGATGGGAACCAGCAGGATGGTGGTGGCTCGTGTCTCCCCCATGCTGTGTCCCTGGGAGGTGGCAAGGGGGCTCTTGACTGGCCTTGCTCCTCATACCTGCAAGGCTGGATTAACGTGACCGTCTTCCCCTGCAGTTCCTGAGCTACCTGAGTGCCTGTGACCGGCTGCTGAAGCAGGGCTACGAGGAAGGGCAGGTGGAGGAAGCCATGGAAATGTTCCAGTACTCCGAGAAAAAGGTCAGAATGGGTGGCACAACCCAGCACTTCGTGCTGTGTCCTCCAGGCTCTCCTTTCCAGTGGGCTGCATGCTTCCCTCTACCTCCACAGCCCCTCCTGCAGCCTCATGGAGGGTCAGACCTCTGAGGCAGTGTCACCATAAAGACTCCTGGGGGAGGACACGTGCTCCTTCACTCTTCTCCTCCCTTCTTCTCACCCTGTTGTGCAGCAGAATGCTCACTGAGCTCCTGGATAGGGAATCCCCTGTCCTGAGCCCACCAGCAGGGCTGTCTCCTGCCCTGCCAGCTCTCCCTTCTACCCCCAGGGAGGAGAGCCATGGAGAGCTGGGCATTTGTCTCCATCATCAGTCTCCCCCTGGGGGTAATGAAGAGTATGGGGAGGTAGAACTGCATGCAGTGTGGGCTGACACTGTTTACCAGGATACCGATTCCTGTAGGATTGCCGTGGAGCTCCTTAGGACAGTGGCAGTAGGAGGGTGCCTGGGTCTTGGTGTCAGGGAAGGGTTTGTTTATTGAGGACATGGCTCTGGATGATGTTGTGGCACTGGGGCCCAGCCTGAGCAAGGCGGGGAGCAGAACAAATTAATTCCAGTTGTGCTCATTGCCATTCTCAGGTCTCTTTATAATGCAGACAAACACTGCATGGAATTGATATAAACATGATAAGGAATAAGTGAAGCTAAAGGCTGACTTTATTAAATATTTGTTATTTAAGAAGTTTCAATGCTACCAGGGATATATATGCTATTGATCTGCTGTCACAGTGATACAACCCAGCCAGATTTTCTGGCTGCAGCCTTGTCCCACAGTACTGCTTCTGCAGTTGCTTCTGCAGCAACCCCACGACACATCCATCCATAATAACATCACTCCTCTCTCCTCCTTCTTCCTCCAGGCAGCTGAATTCTTGCATCTGTTGGCTCAGTTTAACGATATGGGCTTCCAGCAAAATGAAATCAAAGAAGTTCTTTTACTTTGTGGGAATCAGAGGGAGAGGGCACTGGAAGAACTTGTGATGAAAACCCACTGAGCACCCTCCTGGAGCAGTCACAGCTTCCCCTCTCCACACCAGGCCAGAAGGACTCGGGTGATTCTGCTGCTCCATCCTCACCCCTGGAAGTACCAGACACAGAGCTTCACAGCTCTACCTTGGTGTCTCGTTTTATGGACATCCATCATAAGTGTGTTTGTCATTCAGGCACCGACTGCATAGCAGGAATGTTTATTTCCTCACCTGCACATCCCCACCCTTGATCATCTCAGCCGTTCAAATTAGATGAAAGAAGATCCGAACCGCCTTCGGCTTAGATGTTTGCAAAACCCAAACCAAACCATAGTGTTCTCCCTCCACCTGGGGTGATGGGTGTCATGTTTTCAGCTACAATCAAATGGGGATTCTTAAGAGATTATATAAATCAACAGAAGAAATTGTTTTCCTGAAATCCGAAGGCTCCTGCAGGAACATGTGTTGGTCCTGGCTTGGGAAGAGTCTCAGCTGACTTAGTCATGGTTCTATTGTAATTGAAATCCACTTTGATCACATTAGCTTCTCCTTTTAAACCAGAAATGTGAGAAAAATACACAGTTCCATGTAGGTAAGAAAAGAAAACAGGCTGCCCTTGCTCTGAAATGAGGTTTATCCAGTGCAATGTAAAATGGTGGAGGCAAAGGTTTGTCCTCAGGTAGCTTCATGAAAACAGAACAGAGAGATGGGGAACTGCTCACTGCCCTCATGCTCTGCCCAAATCAGGAAAATTCAGGGGATCCTTCCCTAAACTCTGAAGACAGTGGCTCCAAATGTAATTAAGCATGAATCTCAGCATCAGGAACATCTGGATGCCCAAGGGAATTTCTGTATGTAACTGAAGGACAAAGAATGGGAGATTTGCATCACTGTACAGGATGTGTGTCTTGGCTTGGCAGTGGAACAGTGGACAGTGTTTTCACATAAAGTATGTTATTTTCCTGTGAATTAGATACAGATGTAATTTCTTTGAGTAAAGATACTTGTGGGGTTCTTCTGCAACCTGTTTGTGTCTTTTTCTGTCAGGATGTCAACTGGCACAACCCAGCAGAGAAAATCCTTAGTTGTATTAGTACCATTTTTCCTTTGTATCCTTCCAAACAATCTCCCAGCTCAATGTACTGCCATCAAGGTAAAACACAATGTCCCTTCTCCTTGGATCTACAGGTGGGTGCCAGACAACATCAGGAAGGTACAGCTTTCCATGGCTGCCTTCATTCTTGCCTGGATGCAACAAGGAAACTTGGCATCCTGGTTTTGGGGGAGTTGACCCATCCACCCCCAAGGATGCTTTATTCCTGCTCTTCTTTAATGGCACTGAAATGGAAAATATGGCACCCTGTATGTCCTAGGCAGATATTTCTGGGGAACACACAGCTCTGTTTTTCCTCCTGCTTTCCCTTGCTTATACAAGCTTTTATTTTTGATACAGCCCTTATAAGGCAAGTCCATCTACAGACAGCTTTTCCTTACATTCCCCCTTGCCAAGATGATGTCACCTTAAAAACGAGACTTGCAAAAGGTTAAACTGTGATTAGGCAGATCTCATTGCCTCAATCTGTGATCTTTGGCGGAGTGAACACCGTGAGGATGGAAAAGGGAAGATAAGGGTGCTGTGCTGGTGCCAGTGGTGCTGAATTCTGGTGGAGCAAAGCACATTGGCAGCGGCGTGCCAACTCACTGTGCAAAGGCTGAGCAGTTTCTCGCCCTCAGTGATTTGCTCGGTCCTGGATCATCGTTTCTTGCAGAGGTAAGACATGTATCTTTTTCTCTCCCCTTGCATCTAAAATTATTTTGTGTTACTTTCTGGATCACAGTCTGGATTGATGGATGCAACAAATGGCTCTTGGGAGCATCCGTGCCATAGTCAGCTGCCTGCCAAGACTCACACTTTCCCTCAAGTGCTACACTTAAAATCTGAAAATGTTTTGCATTTTGTTGACAAATATCTTTGTAAACCCCTGAACTGTCAAAAAGCAGCATGTGGAGGTGGGGAGGAGGTTGTATCAATTGGAGTCAAAGCTGGAGGGAAGGTGTGAGCCTGCCAAGTTTTGCAGTCTAGGGTTGGCCACACAAGCCCAACATAAATATTTTAGTAACAGAATTATTTTAGCTTTATTTTAATGGATGTTTAAGCTGTTTGTTCAACTTAAATTGTTTTAAAGCAATGTGTTTCCATGTACTGCTCTCAGGAGAAGACAACGTGAAATGTTAATTGGCTTTGTCTGAGAAGGGGACAATGACTTGATTTGATGGGTTCCCGTAACAGTCCATCTGGGGACTGCAATGCTGCTCAGCTCACAGTGCCCATGGTGCAGAGCTGACACAGGTCCATTGGTGTCCCCTGCCTCCCCCATGCCTCCACCAGACTTGCAGCTCCACCAGCAGCAGTCCCTCATGGGCGACAGCAGGGTGGTGGCTTGGCCCAGTGGCAGAGAGCAAATGGGGACAAGGTGCATCCAGTGGTTTTCCATCTGGCTGTGGGTGCAAGCTGGGGTTTTCTGGTTTGTTTTGGTTTGTGGTTGCATTGAGTGGGTTTATTCTCAAATGCGGGAACTGTTTTGAAAATGCTGAGAACTTGGCGAGGATCAGCAGCAGAGGTATTCGAGGCATCCCAGCTGGTATTCCCTTCTGTTCCCTTCCGGCCTGGACAGCACAGCAGCCCAAAGCCTGCCCCATGGATGGGAAACCAGCTGAGCTGGGGTCTGGATTTGCTGCTGCCCTGTGGTCACAAAGGGGAGCTCTGCGCTCCCCAGCCATCCTCAGAGCTAATCTTGAGGGCTGTCAGCCCTCAGCACTGGATGGTGAGATCTAATGGGAACAGCTCCTCTGGCTGTGGAGCTCTGCAAGCCTGGTATCGCCATGAAATGGTACTGCTCCCTCCCCCACCTTTCTTTTTGGCACCCTCTGTACTTCCAAGCTTTGCCATGTCCTTAAAAGACCCTGACTTGGCTCAAGCGAGTCTCTGGTGAGGTCCAGCACTTGCCACCCTGTTGGGTCTGTGCTAGGGCTTGGTGGGGTGATGGATGGTTCCCAGGTCCCAGAAAACCCTTGGCACATTAAGCACCTGATGCCAGAAGCTGCTTTCCTTCATTCCCCATCTCCCCTCCTCCTCCCAGGACCCTGCTGCAGCCACGGAGAATTCCCAGGGGAGTGTGGGGCTGCATGGGAACTGCACTCCCACATATGGCTCTGAAACTAAGCCGCAGCTGAAAAAGCATTCAGAGGCAGGAGCAAGTCCTGACATAGATCCCTGTTAGGAGGTATTTTCCTTCAGAAGCATGGGGGAAAAGAAACCCCAAACCTAAGATTAATGAAAAGCACAGTAATTAGAAGCTTCTCTATAGTTTTCCTTTTAATTCTGGCATGTAATGAATGATTTCCCATCGAGACAGAGAGGAGGTGGAATGGTGCACTCCCTCAGAGTGCAATCAGAATAAATTAATCACAGAGTTTGCACCTCTGTGGTATCTGTCCTCTGCAGAAGCCACAATGTCCTGCTGGCTTGTGAGCTCATGGCTGACAGAACTTTGTGCCCCTGCAGGGCAGGAAGAGGCAGACAGGAGCTGCCTTTTCCCTCAGGCAGGGTCTGATGTCCCCTCCAAGGTCCAACATGATGCATCCCTGGTCCTGAGCCCAGCTCCGTGGAGGAGGAGAGGAGCCCAAGGGAGCAGTGACTGCAGAGCTGAGGCCTTTGCAAGGAGAGCATCCTGACATGGGATGGAGGATCAGCTACGTTGCGATGTCATGGTCACGTCTCGGCAGCCGCAGGAGGAAGGTCTGCAGGGAACCGCTGCGTGGGAAACCCGCCCGCTCCTTCTTCTGCTTCCAGGTCTCCTCTTCCACGGAGTAGAGGAGCGTCAGCATCTTGTTGACAGTGTAGATGGTGTCACCCCGGACGACGGCGGTGAAGAGGGCTCCCTTGCTGTTCATGAACTGCCCAGGCAGGGCACTCCACTGCCGCGATCTCAGGTTGAAGCAGTCAATGACACAACGCAAGAAGTCATCATAGGGGCCATTGCGCATTACATAGAGGTTGTCACGATGTGCCACCATGCAGTGCCCGTAGCTCTGATGCCGCTTGAGCTCGGTGACGGGAAGCCATGCGTCTTGCTGAGTCTCGTACTCGTAGATGACAGTGGTGTCCAGTGGCTGCCACAAGCAAACAAAGATCTGCCCCAAGGCTTGGGCACAGGGTGCTGCTGTGCTTGGCTGTGGCAGGTCAGAGACGAATGTCCAGGTGCTGGAGGCCAGGTCGTACCTCTCCACAGACTTGAGTGAGATCTTCTCATACTCACCACCAATGGCATAGAGGTAGCCCTCATGGCCCACCAGCCTGACATCATAGCGCAGCTGGTGAGGGCTGGGGAACTCGCTCCAGGTGTTGGCGTCAGCATCGTAGCAGAAGCTGCTCTCTACCACCTGCTTGTTGGCTCCGTAGACACCACCCACGATGTAGATCTTATTATCCATGGTTGCCATGCCGGCTAGGAACGTGCTGGCACTCAGTGGAAGGCAGGAGAGGGTCCTCCATGTGTTGGTCTCCTCGTCCAGGTAGCAGATGGTCCTGGAGAGGTCCTCCAAGAACTCAAATGTGGGTGTGTGGGCTCCCACTGCCACAAAGGTGCTGGGTAGGAGGGCTTCCACATAGGCCAGCAGGTCATCAGAGAGGCAGTCCAGGTACTCCTCCAGCTCAGCATAGTTGTCCCTGATGTAGAGTGCAGCACAGTGGAAGAGATCCAGGAGGCCAAATATGGCAGCGGCTTGGTACAGCAGGATGCAATTGTCAGAGTTGATGGAGTGGATCAAGTACTTGGCCAAGGGCTTCACCTGCAGGAAGGCAGCACATTCCACTGCTTGGAAGATCTCCTCGCTGCCAAGGATGGGCCACTCACCTGCCAGCACCTGCAGCATGGCGAGGAACCCGGCTGCACTCAGCTCCCCCAGCCCGATCTCCTCCTGCGTGCTCTCCCTCATGCCCGAGCGGAAAAGGGCACGGAAGTATTCACTGCTCTCCACCAGCAAGGTCTTCTCCACCGAGAATGACTGCTCCTCCACCCGGATACGCACCCGCTCCGGGGGCCCTGCCTGGGAACCTTCCTCCTCAGGGGTCATTCTCACCTGGGATCTGAGCAGCTCTCAGGTGTGGGGGAACACCCGATGGCCCTTCGTGCTCCGGCACAGTCCCCTCTGGCCTTCTCCACTCTTTGATGCCTTTGCTGCACTTCTCGGCAGCCTTGTAATATAAATACTTTGGGCTAAAAATAGCTGAGCTCGTGACCGGGGCCCTTCAAAGGTATCTGCCAGGCTCAGCTGCCCACCCAAACTCAGGCAGGGTTCCAGTGTCACCAGCCAGCGCTGGGCACGGCAGAGGTGCCTGGATCATCCTTATGGAGTATGCCCAGCCACTCAGGAGAAACCAGGTTTTACTCTCTCCACTCCCAGGCATCCTCCTTGTGATACTCTAAAGGAACAGTCCCCAGCCTGGGGAGGGCAGCATGCTTGCATGCCTGGGAAGAGCATATGGGCACTCTATTTTTTTTCCCCTTAAAACATGGAGTTTACAGCCCAGGGAGGTAAACAAAGAGACATCAGCAAATCTCATTGCCACCCAGCTCAGCTGTGGGAAAGGGACTCAGCTGCTCCTGAAGCATTGCCATGGGCAGGGAGAGACCTTCCTTTGCAACCTTCCCCAGGGCAGCGGCATCTGCGACATCCATGCCAGCTGCAAGGAGCCATAAGCCAGCCTGTGCTTCACCTGGGATCTCATGGTGAGAAAAAGGAAGTGCAGCAACCTCTTCTAACCAACAAAACTCCCCTCTGGCCTCAGGGCTTGCCCAGCGCCCCATAATACCTGGCTGTGTGAAGAGATAAACCCCTGTTTGCTGACACAGGCTGACAGTGAGAAAAAGTGTGACTTGTGGCACATCACTTGTTCGTGTGGTAATCACAGCTTTTTCTGGCTAGAAATCCCATTTCAGCTCTGCCGTGGGGTGCCAAGGAAGGCTGGCAACAGGGCTCACCTGGGGGGCTCCTTCCTGGATCTCCCCATCCATGATGTTTGCAGCTGGTGTTTTGGTTTTGATGGATAATTTAACCTGAGGGGCCCATCCCGTTGAAGGTCCCTCCTTAATCCCCTCATCCCAGCAGCTGGAAACTTTGAGGGCAGTGCATGATGGCAAAGCTGTTGCCTCAGGGTCATGGCTCCACAGGTTCCCCCAAAAATCTGAGTTTAGGGGAGAAGGGGAGAGTTTTGCACTTGCACCACTGTCATTTATCCTCATAGATACCCGTCTTAAAATACCATGTTTAGTTCCAATTGCTTTTAAGCACCTTAGACCTGTGTCCAAAGAAGGTCTGGAGTCAGAGGTCCTCAGAGGGGCTCTGCTTTCCACAGGGGAGTTATCCCTGTGATCCCCATCCTCCCCATCCCTGGGGCTTGCAGGGACTTCCACACTCCCAGACTATTTTGGGAGGGTTTAAAAATATCCTGCCTGTATTAACGGGCAATATTCCCAAGGGCACAGCAGCCCCGCATGGCTACGGAGCAGCCTTCGCTCCCCAGCCTCGGCTATGGCCCCCCCCGCAGTCCCTCGGGGCCAGCCCAGGGGCTGTATCCTGTGGTCCCGGGCATTGAGCCCTATCCCAAATGGCTGTGATCGCCATGACAACGCTGACTTCAGCCTCCGCCACCTACTCAGGCTCAGAGCCACTGGGTGCCGGCTGATGGATTGGTGCGGGCACTGGTGAGTACTCCCTGGGCTCCCTTTTCCTCTTGGGACCGAGTCTTTTGCGTGGGAAAAAGGTATTTTTCTCCCTCGAAAGCCTCTGCCGACAGCAGCAGGTGTCTGTGCTTAATTGCATCCGAAGGAGCCGGAGAGGTGTTGTGCAGGGTATCTGGACAGGCAGCTCCGTGTGCTGCTCCTGCCTGCGGGAGGTGTAATGAGTCCACTAGCCTCAGCCAGGGCAGAGGGACCAGGCTAGGGCTTTCTGGGGACACGGCGAGGAGCTGAGGGCTTAAGAAGGTGCCAGGACACTGAGGGCGAGGTGGACACCGAGCCGAGGCACGGCAGGTTTCGGGCCCGGGGATCCCTGTCCGAAGCCGAGGGATCTCGGGGTGCCGGGCGTGTACCCTGCCGGGGGGGACCGTCCTCGGGTGGCCGGGGCAGCGTGTCCAGCCCCGCGGCGTGGCAGCTTTCCTTACAAGGAGTTTGGCTGGAGCCCGAGCAGAGGGAGCCGCGCTCGCCTCCGCCTGCCTCATTCATCCCGGCCCCAGCCGTGGAGGGACCGCTGCTCCCTCGGCCCCGCGCTCCCGGAGAGCCCCGCGTCGCCTCCGGCTGTGGGTTTTAAGGTGGGAGGCTGCGTTTCTCTCTTCTTTCTGGCGTGTGATGGGTGGGCAAAGGGCTGGGGGGGTCCCTGTCTTTGGGTGGGGTGCTGGTCGCCACTGTGGGATGAGGATGCCAACCAGCCTGGCTCCAGGATGCGGATGGAAGAGAGGTGGTCTCCCACCCTCTGAAGGGCTGCTGAGCCCTTCTCTTCCCCAGGCTGGGGCACCCTCGAGCCAGGCAGTGAGAAGGTCCCCATCCGGCATGGCAGTGGGTGTTCTACGTCCTCCCGCTCTCTCCCACAGGACCGAGGATGTCCTCGATGTTTGGCAAACCCCGAGCCAGCGGCGAGCGGCCACCCCAGAGTCCCCTCCCTGAGTGCAACGTGGCCATTCTGGGGTGCAGAGGGGCCGGCAAGTCAGGTGAGATGTGTACCCACAGCCACGAGCAGGGCAGGGCATCGGGGAACTGCCGGGGTGCCGTGAGGGAACACCTGCCTCACCTGCCTCTTTCACCCCCTGCAGCTCTGACCGTGAAGTTTCTAACCAAGAGGTTCATCAGCGAATATGATCCCAACTTGGGTAAGACATGTTCTCGTCCCACAGAGCATCCTTCCCATCTCCTACGTTTCCCATGAATATGGCATGTTAAGGGGAAAAAAAAACAACCCACCCAAAATTATATAAAAAACAACAAGAAGAGCTGGATTTGACCCAAAACTGTCTGCAAAAACAGAGGTGAAAGCAGTGCCCTCTCTGGGGGCATGTCCCACAGTGAACATTGGCTCCTTGCATCGCCCCCAAAAAATCCAAAAGCTGAAGTCTTGGGGCTCTTTGAGGAGCATCTTATGTCTGTTGGGCTGAGGGAATGAGGACGGGTGCACAGCACCCTGGGGCTGAGTTTTGCAGCGAGCAGTTCTGGGCATTTTTTTTCCACTCATTTGAGTAATTACTAACTGTTTTCCTAGGCCTGACTCCAGGCCGTGGGGAAGAACCATAAATGATTTATCAGGGACATTAGGAAGATATGGACCTTGTCCAGGAACCAACTCCAGCCCCTAATAATTCAGTGACTCTTAGAAAGAAGGATAAATCCTTTCTTCCTCGGATATTTTTGGAAATGTGGTTTCATCTTCCCACGTCAAAACCTTTCCGAAACACATCCGTTAAAAGCTGGCCCAAAGAAAGCATCTTTCTCCTGAGGGAATGGCTCAATGGCTCTCCCTGCCTGCCCTCTTTCCAAAAGAAAGGACTGCTCCTCTTGCTTGATTAATTGGGAAACAGTCCCATGTCAAGCCCCCAGCTCGCTTTATCTCACCAGGCTCTGGATTTTAGATAAGGGCCAAGCCCTGGGTGCAGGGATTGTTGTGCCAAGATCCTTCTCCTCCCTCCTTCTCCCATGGGAGCCTACGCTTGCAGCACGTGGGGAGAAATAAGCGCTCCTAGCCAGGCTTGCCTGACAACATCACCACCAGTCCCCCAAAATAATGTTGTCTCAAGAAGGAGTAAGGTGGGAGGCATTGGTGGAGGATGCTCCTCATCAGGGCTGAAATTTTTCCATGGTGTCCCAAGCATCCCAGGCCTTGCTTGGTTTTGAAGAAGACAGGATGTGCCAGCCCATCCTCACAACCACCCTTCTCCTTGCAGAGGACACCTACTCTTCGGAGGAGCTGGTGGACCATCAGCCTGTGCTGTTGAAGGTGATGGACACTGCTGACCAGGTGAGGCATTGGGGGGTGACAACCAGCTGGACCATGGCTGGACCATGACTGGACTGTGGCTCAGCTGCTCCTCTCACCCCTAGGATGGCCCCGGGAACTGCGAGCGCTACCTGTGCTGGGCCAGCGCCTTCCTTGTTGTCTACAGCATTGACAACAGAAAGAGCTTCGAGGGCTGCCAGCGCTACCTCGAGGTCCTTGCCCTGCACGCACGGGGCTGTCAGCGCCGCTGCCCCATCCTCCTGCTGGGAAACAAGCTGGACATGGAGGAGTACAGGTATCGGACACGTGGTAAGGCTGCCTGTTCCCCACGGGAGAGAGCTCACAGATTCCCCATCCCTCCAGCTGGGATGCAAAATCCAAATCCGATTCCTTTATGAGTATTTCCACCCCCATTAGTATTTACAACATCCTCCCATATTTCCCAAGTTTCTTCTCTCCTGCCTGAGGGGTGATGTGTTTATTTTGAGCCCGTTGGTATTTTCAGTAGGATGGTTTTTGGCTGAGTGGTGAGGCAGCATCACCATCCCTGGCAGGGCTTGAGCCAGAGGAGCCCCTCTGGACGTGCCCTTCCTTTCCCTGGAGCCCTCTAGTCCCAGCCCCACTGCCAGGACTGGATGTGCCCGATATGTTTTTCTGGCCTTTTGTGCTGCTCTCTGGTCCCATGGGTCCCTGAGTCACATGGATTGCTGAAAACCCAGTGCTCTCAGGATGGAGATATCCCCCTTCCCCTCAACAAGAACCTGCCCATCTCTTCCTCCCTGCTTCCTTCCTGTGATGCAGCGCACTGCCATCACACCCACCCCCAGGTCCCTAGAACACATCCCTGACAGGGGAAGCTGTGTGATTCCCCAAGGACACAAAGAGACCGTTACTCTGGGATTTTGAGGAAGGCAAAACTCTTTTGGATTCATGTACCTGCTTGTCCCAGGGCAAGGATGGGCAGGTGCTATGCTGGTGCTCTTTGGGAAGCAAGCATGGGATGCAGGATCTGTTGCTTACACTCTTTTTGGGTGGCTGCCATGTCCCAAGGGATCCTGCACTCATCCCCTCCCCTCTCACCAGGCAGGTGCCCTCAGCAGAGGGGATGTCCCTCGCCAGCAGGTTTGGGTGCCTCTTCCATGAGGTGTCGGCGTGCCAGGACTTCTCCCGGGTGCAGCACGTCTTCCACGAGGCCGTGCGGGAGGTGCGGCGCCAGGTGGAGTGGAACCTGCCCGTGCGGCCACTCTTCATCTCCGAGGAGCGGCCCTCCCCACCTGTGGCCATGCCAGTGGCTCTGCCCACCCACCACAGCTTGGCCACCTGCACCTTCAACACCCTCTCCACCATCAACTACAAGGAGATCCCCTCGGTGGCCCAGGCCAAGCTGGTCACCGTCAAGTCTTCACGGGCTCAGAGCAAAAGGAAGGCTCCCACACTCACCTTGCTGAAAGGCTTCAAGATATTTTAGGACACATCCCTGTGGGCTGCAGAGAGGGGTGAGAGAGACCCTCATCCATCCCCTACCTCTTCAGGGGCTGAGACCTTCCATGATGGATTCACAGGCACTGCAGCAGCCACTGGCAGATGGTGGCCCCGTTCTCTGTGCCGGGGCAAAGCCAACAGTGGCAACTTGGCAAGCAGGCAGGGTGCCAAGGGTCTGACATGGGCTGTGGCATTGTTCTGCCTGCCCCTGCCCAGTGCTGCTGCAGTGTTTGCACCCTGTCCTGTCACTGGCACCGGGGCCAGCTCAGTTTTCCGTGAGGATGCAGCAGCTCCCAGAGGAGCCAGAGCAGTGGATACCATTGGGAGGGTAAGAGCCATCCCCACAGCCCCCAGCCAGCTTGGGCACCTGGCACACAGCTACAGGAGCACAGGAAGGGGGAAATAATCATTAGTCCAGCATGGAGGCACCCATCTCATTCGTCCCACAGGTCCCCGACTGAGCAGTAAGTAGGAGAAAATTTTATTTTTTTAAAAAATCCAGATAAAAAAGGTGCAGATACCGTTTCAGCTGCTTAAAGGCCTCAGGTGGCCTGAAAGTGATACACACACAT
Source organism: Vireo altiloquus (assembly GCA_013396875.1). Lineage (NCBI taxonomy): Eukaryota > Metazoa > Chordata > Aves > Passeriformes > Vireonidae > Vireo > Vireo altiloquus. Next base: position 1,399,624 of record VZRF01013970.1, on the reverse strand, counting down.
CAAGCTAAGTCACACCAAATTTGCTGCTTCTTAATCAACTTTGTACAGTATAGCATCCCTTTCCAAAGGCTTTGCAAGGAGACTCTTTGCTGATGAGAACATGGTCTGAAAAGCCTTTTTTTAAAAGACTGATGTATTTCCAATAACATTCTAAATTATTTCATGGCTTCTATGCGTGCCCAGTGAAGGACACAAAGGGAATCCTGGAGCAGACCAGGATTGCTGTGCCCAAGCCAGGGGCAAGGGCTGGGTGTTTGGTTTCAGGTGCTCTATCAGGTTAAATGTTCTGCTTCTCCCTGGAGTTGCAGTTACTTTGCAGAGTAAAATATCCATATTATGTATATTTGTACATATAGCCATAAAAATAAATAAATATATATTTATATATATGACCTTACTGACAGAGAGATTCAATATGACATTTTGATCAACCATTTTGGAAAGTATTTTAATAAAGAGGATTCTGAAAAGAATAAAAATGCCTCAGCTTCAGTGTTGCTGTTTTCCTGATGGGAAGTGAGGGTGCTTTCCCTGCCTGACTGCACTCCAAGCCTCCCACCTCCTTCCCTGGCTCAGCTCCCTCCTGTTTGCAGCACGTGAAGGAGACGAAGTTGGCACAGAGGGCAGGCTGGAAGCAGCCGAGAGCAGTGCGGGAACAGCAGCAAGGCAGGAGCTGCGCCCAGGGCCCCTCCTACAGGTGCAACTCTGTTGCTTTCTTGTTTCACTCTCCTCCCAGGCTAAACTGCATTTTTAAACTTCCATCCCTGTGAACTGAGACACTCCGTTTCCTTCCTTAAGGCCTAAATGGGCTAACTTCAGTTGCCACTATATGGCCTCCTCAGACACCTCCGTGTACAGGGATGTGACAGTCCCGTCCTTCCACTGGACCATTACGTCCCCTGGTTTCTGGTCCTGGGGCCCCTGGTCCTGGGGCCCTGGCTCTTGCTTTTGCGGCTCGTCTGGGCTGTATTCCTGCACAGGCATCAGGGCTTGCTTGGCATCCAGGTCAGCCTGCTGAGTGGTTTGTGCTGCTTCTCCATTCATGAGGATCTTCCTTTTCCTGCAGGGAAGGCACAACAAGGACACATAGAATGAAGCAGCATGCCCAGCCCACATCTGAGGGCACCTACCCTGGTGATGGTCACAGCCATCAATTTGCACCATGTCCCTGGAACATGCCAGCTCTTCATGGGCAAACACCAACAGGTGAGCTGTGCCAGGTAAGAGCTCTGAAGCGTTTGAGCACACACATCTGTGGGATTCACACTTGGAGGGCACTCAGCTCCAGACACCAGGAGCAGCACACAGCCAGCTATCACTAGAGGGAGAGCGAGGCAGGCTTATAGCATTGGCTCTTTTCTTGTCTGAAGACGGCAGCTCTGACACAGAGATAAGTTTTTGTGCAGTAGCAAACAGTGAGCTGCTCCTCAGCTGTGGGGTTGTGCAGCAACAGGGGAACAGTATGGAGATGTGAATGGGTGAAGGCTGGGAGCCCTGTTCCAGAGCCCCTGTACTTAGAGGAGAGCACATCACAGCACAGTAATCATTACTTCCCTCCCAGCAGCCTTGGTGGGCTGCGCAGACTGTTACTGGATCCAGGACCCAGAGAAGGGAAGAGGCTTGTTCCAAGTGACACAAAGAGAGCAGGCATCAGACAAGGTTTTATAACAAACAATGGTTCAAAGGGAGTTTGTCTTTGCTCTTCTCCCCATCACTCAGGGTTTGTCTTGCCCTGCCAACCTTCTGTGTCTGTTTGCCTGGGAGGATTTCAGGGCACCACCACACACCCAAAGATTCCCAAGTTTTCCTGACTCACCTGTTTCACACAATATTAATGGTCAGAAGAACAAGACCCAAAATCATGGTTGCGAGGGAAAGCGCAAGGACAGAGTAATTCCATGTTGAGGCTGAGGGAAAGCAGAGAGGCAGCGTTAGCAGGCACAGCAGAGTGTGCCCCAAAGAGCCTGGCCAGGGGTTTCCTGAGGACATCCAGGATGCTCTGTCCTTGATTTTTGTGGCTTTGAAGTTGATCCTCATGGCATTGATCTGCTGCTATGTCAATCTGCTCCCTCACCCTGCCAAAAGCACAAGAGACTTTTGCTCTCTTGGCAGGCTCTGCCTGGAAAGAGGCTGAACCCCCAGAGACACTATCTCAGCAAAGCCTCCTGCCTGTCTTGACCTATGGCCTGCTTCTTCCAGAGGCGAGACTGAGGGCTTATGTGTCTGGGGTAAATCACCTCCCCAGGTAATGCCCTCTGGCATCTCTGTCAGGCAGGAAAGTTAACAGCCAATGACTGTCTCAGCCCAGGAACACCAATGGGACTTACGGTCTTCTCTGCGGAAGAACCAGAGCAGCTCCTCCAGCTGTTCCAGTTCCAAGCCCAGTGGAAGGGTAGCATTGCCTGCTGTGTGCTCGTGCATGTGTGTGCTGGCCAGGGGGGTCGGGAGGTAGTTGTGCTCTGCCTCAGCTGTGGAGGAAAGAGAAAGATACAATGGTCACTCACTGCAGCCCTTCAGACTGGAAGCGACCTTCCCCTTCACTCACAGGGTTGCCCAGCACATCTCTCCAAGCAGGCGGAACGTAGCCCTGAGTGCACAGCCTGATCTCATGCAATGAGAAGTGGAGAGTGTTTTTGGCTGCAGAAGCCATTATGGTGGGGCACCAGGGCTGCAAAGACCCCAGGATGCTGATAGGGCCTTGCCACATTCCCCAGCTCCCACCACTCAGAATCTGTGTGCCACAATTCACCAAAGAGTTGCCTTGCCGAGACCAGTTCTGAAAATCTGACTCTGGATTGCAGTCCTCCAGCAAGAAATTCCTATTTATCAGCTGGCTTGTAAACACAGCTTGACTCTAACATTTTTTATCAGAAAAGAGTCAGTGTCTGCAAAGAAACCAACATGTAAGTGTGGCCAACTCCAAGCAGAGGACATACACACAGAGTGTAGATGGGAACGACACCCAGTTCTGGAACTGGGGCGTCACTTTTCCCATGGCTCAGCCAGGCTGCTGCTGATGTATACTGAGGAAAATAGCCCCATAGAAAGAAAGAAACTATATTTCCAGAAAGTTACGGTCTTTGCACATATGACCTACTTCACCCACAACATTATCCTTTAAGCCAAGACCCTACCTTGCAGCAGGAAAAATGGGATTATCCACAAGAACTTCATATTTGTATATACAGGTGGGATGGATCACGCCTTTAAAGTGTTTCTTCAGTGTGGAGATGCCTGAGAAAGACAGAGAAACTAAGGAGTTGAGAGAGAACCTGATTCTCCTCCTACTCCAGCTCTATTCAGAGGGGAGGATCTCATGTACTTCGATATCTATTTCCTCCTGTGAATGTGAGTCTGAGCTGCCAGGACAGGGTGCAGAAATCCCTGGAGCCACCAAGGGGACAGCAGAGGGGGTCTGGCACAGCGTCTGCTACCTGGGGTTGGACCCCTTGCCAAGGTAAACCTGTACAAATCTGAACTCAGCTGCTGCAAGCCAGCCCCTCCCCAACTAAGCAAGCTTCCCTGCTTGCTCCCCTGCCATAATCCTTAGAGAATATATACTTTGCATGTGGCTACCTATTGCCAACCCGTGGATGGCAGAATAAGGATATGGAGATGAGGAAGTGGAACAAGAGGAGGCAAGGCTGGCTCGCCATTGAGGCTTCCCCATCCCTCAGGGAAACAGAAAGTCTTCCTTGACCTTTAGTCCCTCATTTGTCAGTGGCATCAATCCAACTTTTATGGCTGCTTGTCCAAATTAGTTCTTCAGCCTCCTTCCAAGGCACCTGCCCTGAGCAAGGGCTCCTGGCTGTCCACTGTGAGTTGGTGAGACGTTGAGGTGGCTCTCCCCAACCCACTGCTCACTGGCCATTACCCACTGGCAAGTCAACTACATCACAATGCACATGCATCCTTCAGATATTCTGACCCCACAGGCCATTAATTACTATATGGAGACTTTTATGACAGTCTTACACTCTCAACTTTTACCTGCCTTTCCTGTGTGGCCTGGTGCTGTCTGCTCACAAGCATTTTCCACCGTGCCAGGCGTGTCAACAACGCTGTTGCTGACTCCACAGGGAAGCATTTGTCCTGTCGGTTATAGACCTAATGATTGCTACTATTTTCTCCCCGTTCTCAATGTCTTCACAATTCAAAGTTCACATTTTATAGCTAACCAGGCATGCAGGCTTGCTCCTTGCTGCCAGAAAATCACCTGCTAGCAATTCTTTGAGGAGGGGACTCTCAAACACGTGGTCCACTTTGTATTTCAGAAAATACGGGTAAAGCTGCTCCCCACAGTTAGGTGTGCCAATTACCTTCCTGTCCAGGTAACCCTTAGCTTATTCACATGGCTCACCCCTCACAAAGGAGGAAATAAAGTCTTGGTGCCAATGAAAATAAGTTACAAGTCAGCTACACCCTAATAAGAAGTGGCACTTGAATGTGTTAAATCTTGCTGTGCAAGACTTCTGAGTAATCATTTGCTCGAACAGGAATATTTGACAAGCATGTTGCTGATTTTCCCCTTAGGTGTTTCATAAGTTGTGGGCTACCTCCTGGTGTCTATGCACAGCAGGGATGCTGGAAAGCTGCTAGAAGTGCTTCAATACTTCATAAAGCAGTGACCAACTGCCAAATCTTCCCAGGCATTGGATGCCAGAACTTCACAGGTACAACACAGCAGCAGAATGGACATATATTGAGCATTAACAGGACATTAAAGTAAAAGACTTTCAGAGAAACTACTGTTATTTTACAGATCTCTTACATCTAAATCACACTAACCAAATTAGTTTCATTCATCAAAGCTACAAAACACAGTGTTCTCAGGTCAGTGTGTTACTCCAGTGGAGTCTATGCAGGATCCAGAATTCTGCCTAGACCACCAGTTTCCTCAGTAAGGAAACAGTGACTCCCACAGTTGGGCTGAACATGCTCTGAGGAGTTTGGATCTTCCATACTGGAAGAGATTGCTAACATCATCTCCTCCAGCCTCCCCCAGACTGGGCGAGCACTGCTCCACGAGAAAAGAGCGTGGAGATGGGATGTTCTCCAGCTGGGAGAGTGTGGGAGTTGTTCTCCCCCCATTGCTCCCCTACCTGCACATCTCAGCAGTGACTCTGGCTGCTGATGGACAGGGATGAGCCCTTAGATCCAGGCCTCTGCAAGTCCAAGTGAGCAGTTTAATCTCCTATACCTCTGAAGACAGCCAAGACCCTTCTGAGGTTACTTCCCAGCTTGGGTACAACATGGGAAGGTCAAATGAGAGAGAGCTCATGCATTTTATGCTCGTATGGAAGGAGGCAGAAAGAACAAAGAGGACACTACCTCTCAAGAAATATTTTACCTGTGTTATTTTGGATTTATATTGACACCTGAACATTTTTGTAATTTATTTCTTTTTGCAAATGAATTTTGAATTTTGAATTTTGAAATGATTTCTGCATCAAAAGCTGCAGAATCTGTATAGTGCTGTGTATTTCAGGAACAAAGAGTCACTCACCAATGCTGTTTCAAATCCTCCTGAGGATCTGTAGCATTCAATGAAATCTCAAGAAATTGGAGAAAAATGGCAAGTGACTGCTTTTTGCTCTATGCATTGATCCCAGCACTTAAATGGTAAAATCCTTTCTCATAACGGAAGCCCTTGGAGATCTGAGACCTATCACATGCAGAAGGCAGAGCTGAGGGATTAGTGCTCTAAGGGTTGGCATAATCCAGTGAGGGGGCTGTGCCATGTGGTAACACGGGAACATGCACGTCCCCAGCTGCACGTGGACTCTTTCTAGCCAGGGCACAGCACGTGGTGCTGTGAAACCACCCTGTGCTTTCGATGGTGGGTTTTGTCAGGTCTGATATTCACGGCTGCTCACCAAGACACATGCTGCCCTCATTCTGCAAATGAGAAGTTTTCAGATACATATTATACTGGTGTAAGGAAAGATGGGGAAAAAAATCTTTTGGAAAGAGTATCAAGTACAGCTTCTGTTAAGATGATAATGTCCCTCTGGGCTCCGTACTCAAAACTCACTACACAACATGGGACAATGCATTTAGAACATCCCAGTCTTTCTAAAGTAGTCTCCTCTTGACATCCAGACTCTTTCTCTGGTGGTTATCTTATCTTAGCTGATAGCATTAAAATGGGTCAGTGATTCCAAATACAGTATTAAAGTGGGATGTCCTGTCTTCGGGATTCATAGAGGATATATATACAGTGCCACACCACAGCCATGCAAATGGATGCTATGGTTTATAAAGGCACATTAGGGACTGAGTTCCATTAAGGAACCCAAGAAAAATGTTTAATATTAAAAATATTAAGGCAAGAAGGCAGTCTGTGCTATTTTTTAACCTCTATAAAGTAAAAAGCTAAAGAGCAAATCTAAGTTATATTACACATTTTCCTTTGACTGCTTTTATATGCAGGAGTTATCCCAGACTGCTTCTTACTTGTCATTCAGACAGTCTCTTCTTAAAAAGTCTGCCTTCACTTAAAATTTTCAAAGGATTCAAGCCTTCTAACTGGAATAAATAAATAAGCCTTTCTTTACAGATAGCTATAAATTAACCCAGCAGCCAGTGCAGCAGGAATGCCCGTTAATCTCCGCTAACTCACCAGAAACATGCAGTTCCCAGCAGGGAGGAATCTACATCTCTTCTTTAAGCCCTGTCATGCGAAGACATCTCCTCCGAGCACCGTGGTAATACAAGGTTCCCTGTGCTCCTGCTCTGGGTATGCTACGAGCTGTGATTCATTCTTCTCTTGAGTCATGTGTGAAGGCCAGTTCAACGGGTGAGGTACACTCCAGCCCCTGAAAATACACACCTCTTTAGTGGGACCATTTACAGCACGAGGTGAATGACCTTTTGCCAAAGAATGAGCTGTAGCAACTTCCAGTTTATTTGCTCAAGTTATTGGCATAATCAGTATTAAAAGAGCATGCTGAGTACAATGACACTCAGTAATAAATTACCCTGCAGTTAAAATAAATGATAATGTTCACTCTGCTTGGCTCCGTCCCCATTGCATACAGGAAGCATGTCCTAATAAAGCAGATATTATCCTTTTTTTTTTCTTTTTTTTCAATGAATGACCATTCCAAGGCTGTCAGAACATCTTACCAGAGCAATCAACTTTGCAGGCAAAGCATGAAGCACTTGTCAGAGATTTTGCCATCTCTGTTTCACAGGTACTGTCAACACCTGGCTAAGTCAATAGTCTGCTAAGAGTCTCTGCTTTTTGTGCCAGCCACACTGGGAAAGGAGGATTCCTCCTCTCTGAACTACCTGATTCATGGATGGAGCTGCACACTGCAAAGTAAGAAAGATGTGTCTCACCAATGGGCTTGGGGCACACAGCTAGCACTGGTNTATCTTATTTTGTTCCCAAAACCAGTGAATATCAACCTCATTGACATGTCTCCTCTACACTACATTCTATCTACCAATTAACAAGTCACAGGAACTCATGTCAGAGGGAAAAAGGAAGAGAAGGAGAAGAGAGAAGAAGATGAAGGAGCTGACACCCTAGAATCTCCATGTTGGCTCTATATAATATATATAGCAAAACCTAAAAACTCCAACCCCACACTCTGTGGTACACTAAACAACCATCTCCTCATTTCTTTGGTGTTCTCAGCTCATCCAGAAGTGTGGGGCAAATGCTCCCATGAGCTTGGTTCGCAGGCCAAGCCTTTTTTGAGGAGCTCTGAGGGTAAAACAAACAACCAGAGGAGCAGGAAAAGTTCCCAAGCTTTTCCTAGACTCCAACAGTTAGCTCCAGCTAAACTGGAGATGGTGGGTGTGGTTATCTCTATGTTTGTCCTGTTCTTGGTGTTTTTCAGCTTGAAATAAAGTGTTCAAGGCCACGTTGGGCAGGGCTTGAAGCAATCTGGTCTAGTGGAAGGTGTCCCTGCCCATGGCAAGGGTTGGAACAAGATGATCTTTATGGTCCCTTCTAACCCAGGCAATTCTATGATTCTATGATCTCTGGCATTGAAGCTTTGTTCTGGTGTGATTAATCCTTTGAAATCCCATTTCACATCCAATCAGAGTTTCCCCAGGCAGCCCCTGTGAAATCTCACCCAGCAGACGTGTGTTCCCCAAACAGAGATGTTTCACTGCTCAGCCTCAGCCTGGCAACAATCCGATGGGAGCTCAGAAATGCATCCCCCAGGAAACAAGAGCTGCTCCCTGCTGCTGGAGGCATGGCCAGCCAGGACATCCCACCACATGGTAAATTGTGCTGTCTTTCCTTCTCAATTCCAATTGGATCTTTCTAAAAGTGCCACCACAGTGGGCAACACTTTTCTGCATCCTTGTGAGCATTTTGTTGCCAGGGAAAGGGTACAGGACTGGACAGTAAGTGGTCCCACAATCAAATCCTCCTGGGAAAGTGTAAAGAAGACACCTGGCCCCTGCAGAACAATTTCTGAGTAGAGGGATGGAGACACTGCCCACGGTAAAGAGGGGACTGTAACATAAGGATGGTGACTGCAAAGCCCCAGAAGGTTCCTTTTTATCCCAATTTTCTACGTGGCTTGATGTATATATCCGTCTAGGGTCAGGATGCAGGTAGGTGGCTGAGATACATTTAGGACTCAGCATGATGTACAAGGAAATAAAACTAGCTCACCACTGGTGAGAGTTGGCTCTTGTTCCTAGTAATCCTCTCCTTTTCCAGAGAACCACAAATGTGCTCAGGAGCGCTCCTCTCCAGCGAGGGTGTGAGTATTTGATTTCATGTCTCCCCTGACAACACTGGCACTGGTTAATGGGAGATATCTTTTTACTTCTTGGAGGCATTTTCAGCATCTTTGGCCAGGAAGCAAAGTGGAGATAAGATCTGATTTGTGTTGTTTCCTCCTCGTATTTGTCTTCACTACTCTTGGGAAGAATTTGTCTGACCTTGGTGTTTTAATTTTGCTTATCTTTTTTGATCCCTTCAGTGTCTTTGACCTGAAATGCCTGGTTACAGAATAACTAAACATTCAGGGTTGAGGTTTTTTTTTCTTTCCATGTACAAAAGCAGAGTTCAAATGCACCAGGAAAGCCAGATTTTTTTTTTTTTTTTGTGAAATAATCAGATAGTTGCTTTCATTCTGAAAAAATTTATATCAAAATAAATCTTCAGTTAAAATTCACAAACACTGTGTCGAAGGCATAATAATGAATAACAGCCATAATGTGTTTGAACTGTGGTGTCGTATCAGAGCCAAGGATGAATTACATGAGAGCAAGTGTACTGGAGGGAATTTAAGTCCACTTCAAAAACTCACTGCAAATGAAACATTAACTACTTTGTGCGTAAGTCTGGCAAAAGCTCAGCATGGAGTTACAGCATTTACATCTAGGAGCGTTAACTACAGCCAGAAGTGAGAATCCATCTCCAGGGCTTAAATCCTGGAGGAGCAGCAGGTGAAACTCTAAACATGGCATCAATGACATGTTCAGTGCCTGGATCTGATACCTGGAAATAAACACAGAGCAGCAGCTGGATTCTGGGTTCAAACTCACAACTTTTGGGCAATCCAGACACACATGTACATCCCTGGCCCTTCTGAAGTGTTGGTGATAAATCCAGGGCTTCACCCAAGACCTTAGAGAACTGCTATTTGCTGTCACCACACAGGATGTCTCCTTCCAGCCTTTCTTCCAGCAATTGCCCTCACTGCCTCTGGAAACCACGAGGATTTTTCAGCATCTGAGCTATTATGAGGTCTCATTTTTCACCATCTGAGATAAGGCCTGAAATTACACTCTGTGCTGAACAGTGCTCCTCTCCTTTGGGGCCTGACAGCCATGAATGCCTGTAATCACTTAGTTATTGTGCAATGACGAATTGTTCCCTGTTTATGGTAAGTCAGACTGCCTTCCCTTCTTTCCAATCCACTTTCCAACATGAACCATGCTGGGAGCTTTAATCTCTTCTCAAGCACAAGCCATTCCTTCATCCTTGGTAGCCTCTTGTTTATATTTTTATTTATTTTTACTATAACCTTTTGTTTATACACTGAGATGAGGTGACCAGAGTTGAAGTATCCTGACTGTGACTAAACCCAGGATTTTCATAGGACTCTCCAGGTAATAGAGAATTGTACGGTTTTTTTGGAGCATTTGATTTTTACATACTGATTAGGAAATTACCTCAGTATTTGGTAGCCTATTCTCCTTTTCTCAGGGTGCAGGAATGTAAGCATCCCAATTAGGATGGCTTGACTCTTTTTTTTTTACCTGTAACAGCAATTTTTCATTATTTTCTCTTTATTACCACCACTGGAGACAGAGACATCTTCAAAGTCTGAGAGAGGAAAACCCTCTCTCAGACTTTGAATGATGGGCAAACAGATATGAAAAAGGGAAGGAATATACACAGCACTGCTTACTATGGCACAAAATTTCACTTTTTTTATTGACCCTTCTGTCATGTCAAATTTATTGACCCATCCAAAGTCAAATTCTGCCATCCATTTTCCAAGTAATTTACATGTTTTCACTGGCATATAGGACATTTACAGATCCTCACATTCCATGCAGAAATTCCTAGTGTCAAAGATTGTAGAATAGACTGTGATTTAGATGTGCAAGGAATTTGTGTATGTGATTTACATTAAAAGCTACACAAATAAACCATGTTCCCATGGGGGAAAGAATGTACTTAGCAGAATGATAAAATATTTTCATACTTATGTTATGGGAGGAGACAGCTATTTAAGTGGTGATTCTGACCCCATAGTTTACAACAAAACATTCTTTGAGTTACTGTCACTGTTAAAATGAAGCTGTCCACGGTGGTAGAAACTGAAATCTGTTTTTCAAATGCTGTCAGAGCCAGATCAGTGGCTGTGGGGTCAACACCCCTTTCAGTCCCTGACGTTTTTCTGCGTTATCTTTGCACTGAGGCAGCACAGACAATTCCTGCTCAGGGCTAAAGGGCCACGGCCACTGGTGACACCACTGACCAGATGTCAGGAGCATGGACACTGTGGGGCTGGAGCCATCAAGAGAAGCACAGACTGTGGGAGCTGCCCTGCTGGCTCCCACCACCCCACACCAAGATCACAGAATCACAAAATTGTTAGGGTTGGAAGGCACCTCTGGAGATGACACAGTCCAACCCCCTGCCAAGGCAGCGTCACGTGCAGCAAGTGACACAGGTGAACGTGTCCAGGTGGGTTTGGAATGTCTCCAGAGAGGAAGGCTCCACGCCCTCTCTGGGCAGCTGTCACAGTATTCTGCCACCCTCAATATAAAGTTCTTCCTCATGTCGAGATGGAACTTGTGTTTTAATTTATGGACACTGCACCTCATCCCGTTGCGGAACATCATCGAAAAGAGCCTTGCAGTATCCTCTTAGCACCCTAGGAGATACTTTTATGCATTAATGAGATCCCCTCTGGATCTTCTCCAGGCTAACCACACCATAAAGACTCTAAGCTCTTAGAGAGCATCCAAAAGAGGATGGGGAAGCGTGTGGAAGGGAAGCTGTAGGAGGAGCTGAGGGCACTTGTCTGTTCACCCTGCAGGACACTGAGAGACCTCATTGTGGTCTTCAACATCCTTCCGAGGGCCAGCAGAGGAGCAGACACTGCTCTCTTCACTCTCGTGAATAGTGATAGGACGGAACGACATAAAGCTCAGTCAGGGGAGATTTAAGCTGGATGTCAGGAAAAGGTTTTTCCCCCAGAGGGTGGTCGGGCATTGGAACGGGTTCCCCAGGGAATTGTCACGACCCCAAGGCTGCTAGAGCTCAAGAAGCGTTCGGAACCCTCTCAAGCACAGGGTGGGATTACTGGGGTGTCCTGCGCAGAGCCACGGGTTGCACCCGATGATTGTGGGTCCCTTCCAACTCAGGTTCGCCTATAATTCTATGATTTTACGATCATGGCAGCGGCGGCTCAGCCCTGAGGGCCAGCCCCGCCTCGGGGCGGGTCCCACTGCGTCATCGCCGCGCGCGGCGGGAGCCCCGCGATGCGGGCCCGGGTGCTGCGCGCCTGGAGTGAGGGCGTGAGGGCGGCGGGGCCGCCATGGCGGGTGCTGTTCTTCGGCACCGACCGCTTCGCCGTGACCGCCCTGCGAGCCCTGCGGGCCGCCGGGTACCGCCAGGGCACGGGGGAGAGGGGTCCGAGGAGAGAGGGAGCCCTGAAGGGAGACGGGGCCGGGAGAGAGGGGCAGAGGGGTCACGGGGGACGGGGACGTGAGGGAGGAGCTTGAGGGGGGAGATGGACCCTGAGGGGCGCGGAGTCTGAGGGGACACGACAGGGGCTGGAGAGGGTGAGGGAGGTGCTGGGCACCGAGGGATGGGAGAGGAGGGCTAGTGATACGGCTCAGAGGTTATTGAGGGATGAGGTGGAGTCGCGCGGGAGGGACCGTGGGTTGGGCAGAGAGGATGGCAGGGAAGGGGGGAGGAAGGAGCCTGAGCGTGGGACACGGGTCAGAGTCACAGAGACTATGGGGATTGGCACAGGGGCACAGCGAGGGGTGGAGGTAACCCAGCCCTCGCCTCAGTCTGCCTGGCCTTCAACACCTTGTCCACCCCAGGGAGCCCAGCGAAGACTCGCTCGTGTCCCGGCTGGAGGTGGTGACCCTGCCCTCCCGCCTGCCCGGGGATCTGCCCGTGAAGAGCTGTGCCAGGGAGCTCCAGCTGCCTGTGCACGAGTGGCCACACACGGGGCCTGTGGGGCAGTTTGATGTGGGTGTGGTAGCATCTTTCGGACGTCTTCTAAGCGAGGACCTCATTCTGCAGTTCCCATAGTAAGTGTGTGGACAGGACATCTGTCACTGTGTCCTTAGCAAAGCTGCACTCTCGTTTTGAGCATCTGACCCACAGTAGGTGAGGTCAACTTCCCTGGGTTCATCTGCTTAACTTGAGCCCTGTTGCTGTCATTGTGAAGTTCAGTGTTCTTTGACACATGGATGTAAATTTATGCAAATATTCAGCAGAATATGTTTGCCTTTATTTCTCACATCTCTCTTTCTGTGTTCAATGAGAAACTGAAGTTTACGTAGTGTGAATTTTCCTTCAAGTGCATAGTTAAGCCAGTAGCACTCACTGTAATATATGTTGTACATCCACTTATGTATATTTCAGGCACCATTCCTGTTCTAACTCGTAAACATTTAATTCCAGTGGCGTGCTGAATGTCCATCCCAGCTGTCTCCCACGTTGGCGTGGTCCTGCACCCATAGTCCACACAGTGCTCCACGGTGATAAGGTGACTGGAGTGACAATTATGGAAATAAGACCAAAAAGGTATTGGTTGGTTTGGTGTGCTTTGCAGACAATTCACTGTTGCTCTTGCCTCTCGAGACTTTCAGTCATCATCGCTGAAGTCATCATTTAACTCATTCTGTGTAATAACTTTTTTTTAATGTGTATGTTTAATTTTAAAATTTGAAACACTTAGAAATCTTCATCTGACCATATGAGATTTGCCACAATTACAGTATTTTACTAAGTGTGTAATTTGCACTCCAGGCCTGTTCTCTAATTCTTAACATTATAACAGGGAAAGACAGAGAACAGTCACACATCTTTATCAATAGACTTGCTATGATAGGACTGAAAAGATCTGGTTTTCAGAATTCAGAGTCAGCTGTAACATCCTGTAAGTGGACAGAGGATAAGAAATTGCCTGTCTAGGCATGAGAAAGTTTGTATGTTTTAGTTTAAACCCAAACTTTGGCTTAAAATGCTTGTGAAACTGCATTATCCTAGTTATTGTTTTTTTTTCTTAGATGCTTGTCTAATAATAGATCTCAGGACAGTGTGAAATAAATTTCCTCAGAATATTTCAGGTTATTTCTTCTGAGATCTCATGTTCTGAACTGTAAATTGTGTGTTCATATCAGTCTCAGCTTGCTGAGGAGAATCTTGCTGCCAAAACAGATATGATATTTTCTTCCTTGTCTTATCTTGTGAACTAAACATTTGATAATGTAAAATGACATCTGAAAAATAGTTTAAGAGGAAATAAAAAAGGGATAGTTAGTAACCGAGCTAATGTATTGAATGCAGACTTTTGAACTGATAACTGAGCTTCATCTTCTCCAGTAAGGTTGCATGTTTTCTGCCTTGCAGGTTTGATGTAGGTCCAATTATCAAGCAGGAAGAGGTTGCTGTTCCTCCCCGCTGTACGGCACAGGAGCTGGAAGGAATGTTGGCAAAGATGGGTGCAAACATGGTAAAGTCCTGGCAGCTGTGTCACTTCTGACTGGTACTTTGCTTTTAACACCTGCAAACAGAATTCATACTAATTTTGTTCTGAGCTGGCTTCAAGTTTAAGAGGAGAATGATATGAAGCTTCGTGTTTGTGAGCACTTTGCCTTGCTGAGAGGAGAGCTCAGTGGTCTGTGATCAGCTCTCAGCGTCAGTCCTGTGGGTTTCTGTTCTGTTTCTATTCAGTGAAGAACCCAAATGCTGCCTATGGAAACAGTGCAGGTTCTTTCATTTAAATGAATATCTACTTTTTTATTTTAATAGTCAGCTTTAGTCCTGTTCTGGGATTAATATCAGAGAAGAGATCATCCATAAAAGATTACTTGTGTTTTTTAATTGAGATTCAGTGGGCAGGATGTCTTTACTGTGTGTGTGTGTATGATATATATCTTCTGAATATACTGAGCCAATTTTCTAAAAACTCACAGGACAGTTTCACTGTTGAAAAATTAAGTTTTACTTTGTTTATTATTGCTTAAACTTAGCTTGGCTAATACTCTGTACAAAATTTAATTTTTCAGCTGTTAGCAGTTTTGAAGAACTTGCCTGAAAGTTTAAAAAATAAAAAAGAGCAGCCAAAAGAAGGAGTAACATTTGGTAGGTACACATTGTTTTTAATGTGACTTGTTCATTTTTTCCTTTATCAGCTGGAAAACTTAGGTTTCTTGCCATGCTGGGTTGTAGTTTTTTGGATTAATTTCTAACGTGCTCTTTTCACTGCCTTCTCTGGCTTAAAAAAATCATACAGGAGATAAATGCTTCGGAATTCTTCAGACTTACTGCATTAATGTGTTTTTTTCCAGTTACTTGTACAATATCAAAATCACTATTGATGTCACAAAATCTGAGTTTGTTATTCTTTATGGTTGTCATGCAGACAGAAGGGTTACAGCTGTGCTTATAAACGTGTTACACATTTGCAGTGCAATGGATAAATAAGAGAACAATTGAGGATAAAATATAAATAATCCAAATTGAGAGTTTACAAAATCTTTTCTCCAGTTGTTGTCTGAGGTACCTTGGCTGGATGGTAGACCCACTACTGGTCAGGAAAAACTGAGGTTTAAAATAGGATAAAGTAGTACAGGTACTTGCTAAAAGATGCAAAACAAAATAAGAAGTCTTCTAATTTCTCTTTTCCCCGTAGCTCCTAAAATCTCTATAGCGAAGAGTTGTATAAAATGGGAAGAGCAAACAGCTGCACAAATAATTCAACTGCATCGTGCAATAGGAAGTATGGTGAGACAGTGGATTTTTTGGAACCCTTTTCTGTCCTAGAGCATGACTGAGTTTGGCGTAGATACTTTAACTAATCACTAAACCTCAATTTTAGTTATTTTAGCCTCTGTAACCTAGCATGTATTTTAAAATCCTAGTAGTTTGTCATTAGAGGTGGAATTAATGTGGAGGAGAATTTTCATGGACATGTGAAATCAGCTCAAAAATTTTATATTGTTTCCTTAACTCTGAGATTTTCCCTGATGTGTTTGAGAAGATTTGGAATGCTGCAGTTACATCTCTGCATGACAGTAAACAGTGCAAACTACCATAGTGAAGAGCTGGTGTAGTTAATTGCTTAACTCATTTCCACATATGCTAATGATTTGAGTTGAGGAAGGACAAGGAATACAAGATATGATAAGGAAAATCTATCTAGGCATACAACTACATTTCCCCTTAATGTTATTATCACAGGTATTTTGCATAAGGAGAAAACTAGACAGTTGCCTGGAGATGTGAAAATACTCTGTTTCTGTCATCTGTTTCCAGTTTCCATTGCAGACACTCTGGAACGGTACTACCATTAAACTTCTGGATTTTGTGGAAGTGGATAATATCCCTGGTTTTTCTGGTATTTTCTCTTAAATTATTACATTTTTAAACCATTTTCTTTAGGAATCTGAGTGCCATGTGGGCCAAGGGGTGTGACTGATCAGGGCTTAGTGAGTTCATGGATCAGATATGGAGCAGTACCAGAGAATGACTGTTCTGATTGTTTCTGCTCATTTGGTTATAATAAAACACAGAATACAATGAAATATTTTTTGGCAAAATAGTAACTCAAGATGGTTATCATGCTTCAAAGGAACAGAAGTGATTCAAACCTTTTCTGTACTTGTTGGCATAAAAATGCAGAATGATCTTTCTTTGCTTTTAGATCAAATACTAAATGACTGTGGAGTTGTTCCTGGTTCAGTGTTGTTCCATAAAGTGTCCCAAACACTGATAGCTCGCTGCAAGGTAGGCTTTTCCCATTTGTTCTATATTCACTGCCCTAAAGATGAGGTTTTTAGAATTTGTGTGGTGCATAACTTTTGTCGTAATTGTCCATTGTTAGTCTCTGTACTAGTTTAGATCAGCACCAGATATTTTATTTGATACCGTAAACTTTTAATTTCCACTAACAGGCTTTGCACACTTGCATGCAGGAATTTGACTTGTAAACCTGATGACATTGAATAAAATGAATTCTGTAAGCCAGCCTATGGGAGCTAAAGATAACTTTAAACATTAATGAATCTTACTGCCTTTTTTTTGTTTGTTTTTATTTTTAGGAAGACTGGGTTGGAATCAAAATGGTAGTTTTGAAGAAGAAGCTTACAGCTGTTGACTTCTACAACGGATATATGCACTCTTGGTTCCAGCAGAATCGAAGAACAGCTCATCCGGAATGCAGATTTCAAACACTCAAACTTAGCAGGGCAAAAAAGACTCTGAATGAGAGGGGAATATTGGCACAGGATATAAAGCAATAAATTTATTTTTTAATGTCTGTAAGTTCATAGTGGTATAAAGTATTTCAAAACCCACCTATAGCATTCAACTTAATTAAGGGATTTCCTCTCATAGTGTTTGGTCATATTGTCATCTGCATGTTTTCATTGTGGATTCCTGAAGATACTTCTCTTTCCCCATCAGGGAAGAGAACCTCCATGAGTGCTGTAGATATTGAATAAATCCCTGTTTCCACTGTTGAGAAAAAAAATTTATTTTTATACAATATTTTCAGGGGTGTTTTGAGGACTTTTTGATATAATTTTCTTCAGGCATAAGTTCTGGACAATTCCTATCATCTGGAAATACTAAAATCCAGTGCTTTTCCAGTGCACACTGAGACTTAGACTGTCTAGTTTGGTAGTCTTGTGGATCCTAAAATTCTTTTTGTATCCCTTCACTGAGGTGAATAACTTAGCTGGGAGTATTAAAGGATCTTTTCCTGTATGTGATGATTTTCTTCCTTCCCCTTTCTGTTTTTATATCTTGGGATATATACCATTTAAAATTTTTGTGCCCTCCATCCAGAAAATTTATGTTCTACTATTTTACTTTCTGACGAGAGAGGTTTTTACCTGATGAGGAGTTAATCTAATCCAAGATTTTCCTCAATCTGTCTTTAGTTAGTGGCATATACAAGGAGTATTTCATGCCAAGGACCTCAAACCTTGTAATTCTTATGCTTTTTTGTCTTAGAAGTGGTAATGTAGCACTGAGTATAACAGCAAAGCAAAGATTCTTAGGAGCTGTTGTAATATTTGCTAAATTTTTCCTGCTTTTTCTGAGTTCTACTGAGTAAAAACAAAAAATCTAGAAAAATGTGTCATATCACAAGGATTAAAATTTCTGAAAATGTTTCTGAAGAAGCATCTGCAAAAGCAGCTGCTGCAGTATTTTTCCTCTATTGCCATTGGTCCATCAATTAATTGCCTCTGACAGGTTTTCCAAAACACATGGTCCTCCAAGAAATCCAAGCCTATGAATCAGAGTCAAAAATTGGAAACAACAGCAAGGTGGAAGTCAGGCTCCTGTGGAGAATTCCTGTTGTTCCTGACTGCAGACTCAGTGCAATTTGTGCTGCAGAAATTCTAAATCTGGCAAGTTTGCTTCCAAGAAAATGATGTATTTTTGTATGTTGCTCCCTGATACTCTGCAAGTGAAAGTTGTGGAGTCATTTTGCTTTTACTCATTTCAAATCAGTCTATAAAGGTCAGTTACTGCTTTATGCCAATAGAAGGGTGGGTGAATGAGTGAGTTTTTTGCATGTTTGTGGGTGGTTTGGGCAGTTTTCTGGGGCTTGCTGCATCACTGTATGGCAAAACCCCTCCACCACAATTAAGAGATTTTAAGTACTAATGATAAAGAATTTTGGACTTAAAAGAAGTGTTTTGGTTAGCTGGGACTCAACTTTTCAGATGTTTCAGGGCCCTAGGCATTGGAAAATGAGTTCTGGTTCATTATAACCTGAGCAAAATGAACAGCAAGGTGTGACTCCCACAGAAAGAATACAGTGCCAAAAGTTCAGGCAAAAGAGGTTGAAAGATTTTAGATAACCAAACTGTTAAATCAACAGTTCCTTCCTAGCAGTGACTTGCGGAAAATTCTTTTAATTCCTTTGTATATCTTTTGTCCTCAGTTTTAGGTCGTGCCCAGTGTGAGATCTATTGCAGGCAGACAATGATTATCTGGTTGTCACTGAAGCATAAAGCAACAGGAAGAGTTTCCCTGTAATTTTGGGAAGTTCAAGGTGGCGTGTGCCCAGAAGCCCTGTAGATGGAGCTCTCTGCATCTCTTTTGGGTGAAAACCAAGGACAGCTGGACAGAAGATGGTGAAAATCTGGTACAGAACGTCTTCAGTTAGTTGTTTAATAATGAATAATATCTAAACCATATTGCAGCCAGGATCCCATGTACTTGTAACTTAATCTTTTGCTCTGTGCAGAGTTTACTTTAAGGCTTCTCCTGCTTTCTGTGTGAGAGATTATAAAAGATTAGACAGTTCTATGTTGTTTAACAGTTTATGTCTTAGCTCTGAATATGCACAACTTTACTCCAATCATTTTATGGAGCGAAATAAGATTAATTTATTTTTTTATGGAGAAGGTCTTTGGCATGCTCTTTTTGGCACGGTAGGGAAGTTTTAAAGGGAATTGGTGTTCCCCAGGCAGCTGTTAGCCAAAATGTTTCATTGGAAACTTTGCTTTCACCTGGCTCTACAGGGATTTAACTCGGTAAGTAATGAAAATCTGATTATTTTTGCAGAACAGACAAAACAAAAATGGGGCATTCACTGATGAGGTGTGGAATAGCATGTCAGGATTGACTCTGGAACACAGACACAGTGATTTGATCCCCAGTACCACTGTTGAGGTTGAGTACAGCTACCCTGGCCATTGGAAAGGGATCTTAGCAAAATAAAACAGCTGTCCTCTCAGAGGAGAGAGGGAAAGCAACAGAGTTCACAGACCAAGTGTCCACTACGGCTCAATTTAATATCACTGGGACCAAATTACTGGCAGAACTGCAAAATATTTGGGCACCAGAATGGCTCTGGTGTTGGATAGGAATGATTTCATCATGGATTTCAAATAAATGTTAGTAGAGGGAGTGATATTTCCTAGGATGCTGGTGACTCACAATTAGATGCATCTGTTTCATGTTCCGCGACGTTACTGCTCCCCGTGCTTCCTAGGAAACCTCTTTATTCCACTTTTCTGAATACATTACAAATAAAGGAAAAGTATAAGTGACTAATGAGAGGAGTACTTGAGCCTTTTTATAAAGTAGTTTGCAAAATCCCCCAGTAGTTTGCCGGTTGAGGCTAGACAAGAATCTCTCTCCTTTTGTTTATTGTATCTGCTAACATCCTGATAGCTTCCAGGAAGGAGTAGTTTCCCTTAAAAACAGGGGTGATAGGTCACTGGATTTATCTGAGGATTGGAAACTGAGTGACCTTAGTGGGAGATACTTTGCCATTAGCCACAAACCTGCTGACGTTTAGGAGCCAGGTCTTCTTCTTCAGCCTGTTCCTCAAGGTTGGTGGTCCAAAGGCTGAGGCTGAAGGAGGAGCTCAGTCCCAGCCTTCCTACATTCCTCCAACTGATGCTCTCTTGATATGTGGGAGTGTGGGTTAGGTTTCAGGTTGCAGAAAGGACACTGCCATACACTGACCGTAAACAAAAGCTAGAGGAGTCAGAACTGACATTGAACTGTAGCAAAAATTTGTGTGAGTAGCAGATGCCAGCATCTCCTGTAGCTTTGCTCCTATATAAACTTATTTTAATGTATTGGGATGGTGGCTCATCAGTAGTGGTGAAGTGTTAGCACTGAGTGGTAGTTATGTCGAGGTTGTTTTCTGTTGGTAGTGCTTAAACACCCGTGTTTGAAACCTCTGTCTTGCTCTGTATCCAACACACTCTGCCAGCAGCCTCCTGGGAGAGCTCAGGGACTCAGTGCATGGATTAGTTTGTTCCTCCAAGTCAGCGCTAAGCTGCAGAGGGGGACAGTTTGGGGAAGCTTGGAGAGTTTCTGGCTGTTCCAGGCTGAAGGGCCGTGACCATTTCAGTGCTGTTAAACACACAGTTCTCCCCAGAAGGAAGAGCCCTGTACTCTGCTGTGTTTGACTGGCAAGCCCACATGCAGCACAGGGATTGGATCTTGAGCCTGCTCTCATCCATTTATCTCCTGGGTTAGTCTGTAGAAGTCATTTGTGTTACTTCACTCTCAAAGTGATGAAACTAAGTTTGGGATTTGGCTGTCTATCTGCAGAGGAGGAGGGGAGCAGAGGGAAGAGACAATTCTCTGCACAAGCCAAGAGCTCTGTGGGAAGGTCCAAACTAATGCTCCCCACTGGCTGCCTTGGCTCCAGCTTCTGCCAAGCCCTTGCAGCAGACTAGACACAAAAGAAAACACACAGAGTCTAAATTCATTGGTATGAAAAGGATGTGCCAGAGTATTCCACAGCTCTTCCTTTTCTGCTTTTCTTTGGTAACTGTCAATTTGCATTAAAAACTGGATTATTAAGGGCTTTTTCTTATTTCTTTGAGCATAATTCAGACTGAAGACCTGTTCTGAAGCTTGCTAAATGCTATTGGAAGATTCCCTATGCCCTTGATGGGCTATGGGTGTGACAGCATAGGCATAGAACTGACTTAATATCCATGGAGGGGATTGGGTAGGAGAGGGAAATCCATGCTGGAGCATGAGTTTGAATTCCAGTTTGCACCCAATAGCACTGCGCACCTTTATCTCTCTTGGTGGGAATTTTGGTGTCAGAGACTTGCTGCCTTGTCTGCATCCCAAAAATTTATTGCCAGTGTTTGCCTGTAAACATGTCTTCTGTGCTGTGAGGTCCTTGATTTCACTCTAGAAAGGGTGGGGGGTTGAAAGGACAATTTAATAGGCCAGTTGGAGAGGGATCACTGATCCCTTCTGTGGCCAGCTGTACCTTCAGCTAAGAGCAGCTTCTTGCCAGCTCCTTCTGCTCCCTGCTGCTGAGTGTGGAGGGAAGCCTGTCTTCTGCCTGTCTCCACCCAGCACCATTCTACGTTGCCTGGTTTCCTATCATCCTTAAAGCATGCATTCCCAGCCCTCTTTTTTACCTCCATCTTGTGCCACTCTTTAATTCATCCCTGCCCAGACTTGCTGCTCTGATTCTCCCAGCACCCCTGCCGACTCTCCACATGTCAAGCTGGGGAGAGATTCCCTGACTGCAGCATGCCATGGCCAAACCCTGCACCTGCAGGAGATCCAAGCCCCCACAAAACCCGTCACCAACATCCAGGATCAGTCTCAAACTGATAAAGCTGTGACCTGTTTGTGAACAGAAAGGTGAAATCCTGCAGGGTCTTCTTTACTCAACTCTGCATGTGGTTTATTTACTTGGGTATTTCAAACACAGAAGTGACACATGTTGTCGTAGTTACAAAATTACTTTTTTTATTAGCCTACCCTATCATAGAGCATGGATTTTCTTGTCAAATAATGCAAGAAGCAAGAGAAAACTCTAGCCATATCCACATGGAGCCTACAAATCCACATGGCTTCTCTGTGCTATTGAGCCTGTGAGTTCTTAGAAATGCAAGTGCCAGTAGCTTGAATACAATCACTCTAAAACAAGCTAGAAATAAATAAAATACTTACATTTCAAGTACGAAACCTTGCAGTTGAATTCAGTATGAGGAAATCAGTTTATTCCTTTTCATCTTACCAACTACTGTACAGGTACTTGGGCTGGCAAAGTCTGCAGATGCAGAACAGAACAATGTTTTATGTACATGACTTAATTGAATCATGTGTTTAGTCTTCCCTTTAGGCTATCTGTGAAGCTGTTTAATGTCAGGCAGAAAGAAGATTTTTATGGATGCATTTAATAAGACGTGAACTCACTACCTCTTCTGGCCCCCACTTCTCGCCTTATGTCTTTCCTTATTGGTGGGGGAAAAAAATGGCACCTTAATTATGTCTCATAAATAATGACACCTACCAGCTTTCAATTAGGTTATTTATCAGGTTGATGTTTCTTTCAAATTATATTTAATTGAGTGTGAGCGACTTTACCGATGCTCCTTACAGCTCTAGTAGGTGGGACGTTGACCTCTCATTGGGATCCTGGCTTGGTTGTTTCGGCGGCTTGCCGGTGGCCTCTGGTACACGGGGCTCTGCCCTGGCAGAACCAGGATGGACTGCTGGCCTGAGTTCCTTGGAGACTGCTGGTCCGAGTTCCTCAGAGACTGCTGGCCCAAGTTCCTTTGAGACTGGAAGATGCTTTGCTCTGTTGCGCTCCTCTCTGAACAAGTGAAAGTCAACCCAACGCCAACATCGCTCTTCATGGTTCTGGAGGTGCCATCAGATGTGCCATCAAAACACCTGCCCAGGGCGATTTCCTTGGCAATCCTTGGGTCTTGGTCAGTGACTGTGTAGATGCCGTAGTTGTGTCCCAGCGGGTCAAGAGGTGCCAGCATTGTGTACTCGCTGGTGTCATTGTTGGTAGCCATTGGGAGGTGGTTCACCAGGTACTCATGGAGCATGCTGTTGACACTCACTCGACGGCAGTTGCCTTGTGGGACCACTTTGACCAGCGTGCGATCCACGCGGTCCTGGTCGAAGAGCATTCCGCTGCACTTGAACTCCAGGCAGGCTGCTGACACGTCGCGCTGCTGGGGGTCACGGATGCTGCGGACATCCCTGATGCCATAGAGTTTGCCAATGGTGCGCGGGTGCGTCCCACCCATGTTACGAGATCTTACATTCACCTCCTGGGGTCCATTTATTTTTACTTTAATGTAGCAGGCCCTGAATTCCATGGGCTTGGGCCACCACGCCAGGTAGTCATCGGTCCAGCTCATGAGGTCATCTTCACTGAAGGGAACAGTGTTGTAGTCGTACCGGTCTCCTTCTATCCTGTAAAACCTGAAGTGAGCAGCACTGTGTGGAGCTTCCTCACATTCACTGAGGTTTTCATAGGCATAAATAGGGCCGTTGTTCTCTTCTGGGGAATTAGGGCTTGGCTTGGCCATGTTAATGCTGAATGCTGTTTTCTTAATGTTGGAGTCCTCGTGGTCTGTCCTCCTGTAGTTGAGCTTGTTGAGGTATGGCTGTGGGACCCCAATTGCAGCAGGGTTGAGTTTGGGAGCAGAGGGCACAGCTTCAAGTTCTTCACCTCCCATGCTCGCCAAGATATAAGCTCCATAGGCCTCGGGGTTTTGCTCGTCACAGAAGGCAGGCACACAAGCACCATTAGGACCAGTGACTACGCTGTCGAAACGGCCCCATGCTCTGGGGTTGGAGGAGAACCCTGGTTCTGGTTCCATGTTTATAATAGAAATTACAACTCCTTGGATCTGCTCGCTTTGCAGAAATCTCTCGCTTCTGTAGGCTCGGACTTTGACATAGCACCGTCTGCTCTCAGGGACATCCAGGTTAAAGAGACGCCTCTCTTTGATCTCCATGTTCCCAACTAAAAATGTTCTTTCCTCCCTTTTGCGCCGTGTGCTTTTTTCAATGTTGAAGTCTCCTTCTTCCTCCCATAACCCTGTCTCTGGGTTCAAGGACCAAAGCTTCATCTCTTGCAGGTGCTCTGGCATCTTTACCTGAGCGGCATCCAAATGAACCTTCACCTCTTCTGCATTGAGGGACTCAGTGCCCCGTTCATCTGTGAAGTCCACAGAAAACATGCCGTATGTGCGGAGTGGAAATACGTCTCCTTCCTCATCTACGAAGTTCAGGTCACTTTGCGTCACAGGGGCTGTGGTGATGTTTCTCGGGTCCAGAAATGTCACGCTGGCTTTCACTTTGCCACTGTAGACCTCTCCATTTTTCCTATAAAATGCATTGGGAGGAATTTCTAATTCAGCAATTGGATCATCTTCCATTTCCCCCAAAGAAATCACATTGGTTTCAGTGGATTCCAGTGTAACAGGGGCTTGCTTTCTTAGTAACTTAATCTCATGAAACACAGCACCTCCATTTTCCTTGAAGGGCAGAACTTTTGTTGTGTTCACAAACTTCTGCAGTCGATCCACAAAAGTTAGAACCAATCGCTCCGTATCTGCTGGGATGTGGATGGAGAAGGTTCCCTTGTAGCCAGTCATACTCACTCTCTTGTTCCCCATGTAGATGTGGCCAAACCTCAGTGGCTCGCCATTATCTGCTGCTGTGACTCTGCCTCGAACCATTATTTTGGTCTCAGTGCATATTTTGCAGCCACATTCAATGATGACTTTAGTGGGTAATGTGTAGCCATCGCAGGCGATGTCCCTGGTTTCCATCTTGGATACCCCACAGCAGTAGGAGACATTGTCCTTACACCGAAGTCCCTTATCCAGCTTCCCCACACAGGTCTTTGCTGGGCACTTGCCTACATCATAGTAGAAGGAGTTTGTTGCTTTTTGAAAGCAATCATGAGGAAGTCGGATGAGGTGGCTTTGGGGTTGGGGGTCACAGGCTGCCTCTTGTCTTCCTGTTGAATAGGATTTCTTAATGAGCAGCATGAAGTAATTATACAGTCATCACTGTGTTGTCTTAAACCTCAGACCTAAACATTGCTCCTAAAAACAGTGAGGTTTTTGCAGGATTTTTGTTAGCTAGTTAACTCATTTCAGTGAAGCAAGTAGCTCAGCTTTAGCTTTAGGACCCTGATTAAGAGCTGTTTGCAGGAGCATCCCAGCTCCTGCTTATCCACTATAGTCATCCAACCCACGCTCAGCTAGATGCTCTGCTACTGCCTGGCATTTTGACTATGGCAAGACTAAAATGTGTCCCAAGATTTTAAAAACATCCCTAAACAAGCAGAAATATTCCCATGTAAGGCAGCAAGTACAATGAGAAATGTCCTGACAACAACAGGTTGAGCTTGGTAGGTCACCTGCAATCCAGAGCTCTGGTTTGTAGGGAGCATCTGGTTCATAACCAGCTCACTCAATCTTATCTGTGAACAGATGAATGATATAAACCTCAAGTATTTTTCCTGTGACTTTTCTTTACCAGATGTATCACAGTTTCTGGTTCCTGCACACCAACAGCTCCCCAGGTGCTTGGAGAGCACCAGGCACGTATTCTCTTACCTATGACAGCCAGCTTGGCAACTTGGGACTTCGCTGACCCCCCAGCACTGCTAGCCTTGCAGAAATATTCTCCTGACTGTTCTCTGTTCAGGTTCTTCAGAATCAGGTTGTTTTTATATTTGTACAAGGAGGGATCCAGTAGTGAGCCGTTGTGGTACCTGCCAGGAACAGTTAAGGAGACAGAGGCTGACCATCTGGCTGGAGCACAGCGATGGCTTAATCCTGCATCCTACTATGTTGATTTTGCCAGATTTCCTGCCTCAGTTTCCCTGAGTTTAGTTTGGCTAGGTGGCATCACCTAAAATTTCCCCCCCTACTCCTGGCAGTACTGAGATGTGACTGCTGGACAGCTGGCAGGGAGACAGAGCTGACAGTTGTGGGTGATGAGGTTTTTAAACTTTCTTTGTTTTTCCAGTGAATCCCTCAGCAGATGACATTGCTGTGCCTTTGTGAGGAAGCCATCACTTGCAGCCATCAGTTCTCAGAGTATTTATCTGTTTTATAACTTAACCCCCTCGTTTATGGTGATGGTAAGGAGATAAAACTGGCATCCATGGGACAGGTATGACTTCTGGCAGATCAAACTCAAGCTCCTTACCAGAGGTAGCGGTCAGGGGCTGGGCTCCCTCGGGCATCGCAGCAGAGAGACACACTCTGTCCTACTCTCCTGGCTTTGTCCTCAGGGCTCCTGAAAACGTAGGGTTTGCCTGCAGGAGAAGGAAAAGGCCATCTCATTACTCTTCTTCCCATAAAACCACAGTTTATTTCTGATACCTGCATAAAGCTTCCTGCATCCCCCCTCTTTGGGGCTACCTGATCGGTGCAGTTGCACTTGGATCGCCAGGTTTCTCCGGTTGCTCTCAGGCACGGTCACAGTTGCTGTTGCATATTTGGCTTTCTTTATTTTAAGGGTGTTTTTCCCATCAGGACAAACTCCTGGGATCCTAAACATGCCTTTGTTATCGGCCATTGTCAACAGTTTGAGTTTCTTGGCTTGCAGGTAGACTCGGGCATCGGCAGCTGGTGACCCATCCTCAAGAGACACCTTCCCGTGCAGGGTGGCATCCTCACACATGCAGCTGTCACAGTCAGCATTGACACGGCCCATGGGGCAGGTGATGTTGCAGGCTGGAGGAGAAGCAGGCAGGTCAAAAAACAGCCCCAAGTCCCCATAATACTCACAGCACATTCTCGTGTCTGCTTTTAATTTAGATGCAATAAGGCAAATTCTGCATAAGGAGCAAATTGTATCCAAAACATATTTTTCCTGATTTTCCACAGCTGTGCATTAGAAAGGCAGGGACGATGTCATTTTGAACCTGACAATTAGTAGAAAGCAGCCACGTGGATATAATTACAGCTAGGAACTGTTATTTACCTTCCCCAAAGGGCTGAATTTCAGGGAAATTTGAATCCAGATCAGCATGTGAGCTCTTAGCTCAACCTTGGCAAAATTACAAATTCAATGTTGTAAACTTTTTAGGTTTCTGTTACCAGTGCATGCCCAGAAGCTGTGATTTTGGTCTATCCCAAAAGCTGTCTCCCCTTATTCAATGGTATCCTGGCTTGGGCAGGATGTGGGGTAATTGCCAAGGGAGCATTACCCGATGGGTTTAACAATTGGTCTCCCAAATATTATTCCATACTCATTTACCTATGGTGATTAATCCTAAATAATAATCTGTCTTTTTCCAAAGCTCAGGTCATTCCTTTTATAATCACAGAGCATCCCTGTACAGCAGCTACCTGATTTTTCAAAGATGGAAATAAATGTAAGAAATCAGGGAAAACCTGAAACAATTTTTCTGCACAAAACATGTTTTCAGAATGTTTTCAGAATTACTTGTTTAAAAGGGGATTGTAGGAATAATACAATTATTTACAAGCCCCTTCAGCAGGAACTATGGCAATTTGATATTCCCAAATCATCTCTTTCCTGAGCTTGCATGGAGGCAGCTGTCTGCAGTCACTGACTCCACCTTGAGAGATGCTGTTATAACAAGATTAGTGAGATTTTTTCTATATCCCTAAGATATTGTGGGTCCCTGTTATCTTTCTGTTTGGCTATAAACTCCTCCTGTTCTGCTCTTTGTACTCTCCAGCCTCGGGAGAATCACTAAATTCCAGCAAAGGAGAAAAAAAAGGTAAAATGACAGCAAAGGGAATACAACACCTGTGCAGTGTGAAACCAGGACATCCTCCCCTGCCCATAAGTGAGGTTATAGGAGCACCTGAGCAAACATGTCCAATGCAGAGCCGCCCTTCCTCAGTTGCTTCATTACAGTGCACGCCCCAGAAGCGCTCAGCTAGGCAGGATCTGGTACGCTTCTGCACCCCGGTTTGGCCACACTCTGCTGAGCACTCGCTCCATTTCGACCATGGAGACAAAAACCTTTTTGAATCTTGCACCAGTGGACCTTGAATAACATCAGTGGTGTGTTACTGAGACGCACATTACACATATAGCTGCCCAAAAATGGGCAGTTGGGTTTTAGCAGCTTCTATACAGCTCAGACTATACATTTGGATATTATGCACCACATGGATTAAACAAACTCAAAGCATGTTCAGGGAGCTGAGAATTAAAGCATGAGAAGGCATGTGAAGGTTTCTGACTTAATTCCCTGCAGGCTACCAAATTCAGGATGATTAAGATAAATCCAAGAGGAGCAAAGTGCAGGCAGCTCGTGCTTAGTGTTGAATAATTTTGGCTTAAGGAAATCAAACACACATTCTCATTTAAATGCTGTTTGAGGGGCAACACTTGTCTATTTCAAATGTGGTTAAATAGCAAAAAAAAAAGATAAAATGGTTAAATAGTTTAAAAAAAGGGTAAGATTGTTGGTATGATCACGTTGAATGTCTTTAACCCAATTTCAACATGTTTTCTATAGGGGCAGCGTGTGTCCTACTGTGAGCACCACTTTTACTGCGTGCAAACCAGAAGCTTAAGATGCTACCGAGCAGGTTGAGCATGTCAGGAGCCAGCTGATTGGTAAAACAAAAAGAGAAAACTTGCAAAACACATTGAGAGTTTAATATGAGGTTAGATTTTTAAAGGAATTTCTTTAACTGAGCTACTAGATGTTATTAATTTAAGCTACTTTGGATGACATCCGCTCCAAGTCTGTGGTTTGGGCTTTTTTTAAAATGACAGCGTTCTAATAATGTTTGTGAGGATGTGCTAGCAACTAAAGTTTCTAAAAATGAAGCTTCTTAGAGACATGTGCTATGTCATCTCCCATACCTATTCTTCCACCCAATTTGTAATAGAGCAGGTTGATTTGTTTCCTAGAAAAGCAGACAGGCACAGGGCTGGACTGTTCAAATTATGAATGAATGGTTGAAAAGGATCCTGGCTTACAAAAGAGGGTGGGTGGAAAAGACCCTTTAAATGAGAGCAAGTCATGTCTGGCTTGGAGTGAGCACTTGGCTTAGATGGGCAAGGTTTAAATCTGTTGGCACATCAGCATCTCTGGTTCAGCATCCCAAGTAGCACATCCATGACTTACTAGGAGGAGGTGGGCTTGGGTACGTGGTCACATCCTGTGGATAAATGCCTATTTGTGCTTGCTCCAAGCAAAAATTTAATGTGCAACAGATTAAAGCAGTTTCTCAGCAAGATCCTAAGTTCGTTTGGGATTAGCTGCTTTAATCTGCAGGGCTGGTGATGATAGGAAATGAGGAGGGGAATTCTGTGGAGGAAAATGGCATTGTATGGCTCTGGGTAGTGTTCTGACAGCAGAAAAAAGGAGAAAGTGGAGGACAAGGGAGAAGCTGAGGGGTTGAGCACTGGCAGGGACACGGGAAGGGAGAGCGCTAAGCCGTGGCACCGGCCGGCAGGAACATACTGCGTCTGACGTAGGTGAAGGTCGGGTCTCCCCGGCGAGAGCTGCTCCTCGTACCTGTGGGCAGAGGGGTGATTCAGGCAGGGTTTGCCAGCCAGGGAGCCAGCCCCAGCATCGCTTCCTTGTGCCATCCACTTTGAGAGGAAAACTATTTTACTGGTAGTTTTCCTAAATACCTCTCAGGAAGTGGAGGGGAACTCTCTGTTTCTGTGGTTTTGGTGCTTTGATTCTTCCCAGTGGCTAAGAGAGCTGCTGGGAGCTGGGCAAATGGCTGAGAAAATCCCCAAATCCTTCAGCATGGCCAGCCCTTTCAGTGTCTGCTGGAATTTAAATCCTGAGCCGTGGGCAGTAAAGATGAGAGGTTGGGGCATCTGCTGGGGATTAATGAGCAGAGTGGGCTTTGCAGGTTAATTATTCCCCACAGGCTTTGATTCTAAAGGAACAGTGTCACAAAACTGCCCAGGGTGTGGGGACAGGCTGGGCAGGGTAAAGACAGGTCAGAGCATGTGCTGGCCTATCCCCAGGCTCTTCTCACCCTCCCAGCCCACGCGTGCCTCCCGCAGGAGCTGGGGCTGTGGTCACACGTTGACCTTCCCTTTTCCAGGAGAGGAGCCAACAGCGTGTCTGTGATAGCCAAAACCCTACAGGAGCTCGTGGATGATTAACATTTATTCCATTGCCTAAATCATAGAATGATTCTAACCCTAAATGTCCTCTTCTACTCAAATAATATTGGTTAGTTGTAAATTGTTGGAAAAATTGTCCAGTGAGGAAAATCCACCCAAGGTGGGAATTAACTTACTCTCCACGCTGAGCATTACCAGCGGGCTGAAGGTTTTTGGTCGTATCTGGACCCTGCTGAGGGTTGGTTTCAGAATCCTTTGTCCTAAGGGTCAATAAATGAAAGAATAAATTAGATTCAAGGAATTGGGCATCCTTAGGCTCCATATTACAGTGGAGTTATATTACAGTAATTATTACATAATTACAACTTATTTCACAGTTGGACTGTGCCTGGTTAGAGCTCCTGTAGAATGCAGTGCAGGAGATGCCAAGAGAAGGACATAATGGAGATGTGCCACAGCATCACTGCAGCTCAGGTATGATACAAATTTTCTATTTCCCTTATCACTAAAGAGAAACGGTTTTGTACTTCCTGTGTTGGAGCAGCTCAGATTGATTCCTCTTTTTATAACTGGAGAGATAAAATATCTCCTGCCTCTCCATGCACAAGGAGAAATGAATCCAAGATGGATAATGTTGGTTACCCCATGGGGCAGGAACTGGTTTCTGCACTTGCTGGCCACCTGCATGCCTGAGGGGAGCTGATGGCCATGGCTGGTTCCTGGGGTGCCTGCTGGGACCGGCCCCATATAAACTGGGGAGTTAAGCTCCAGGACCAGCTCTCCCCTGTGCCCAGCTCCTGTGGGTGCAGACTGGACACTATGGGGTCTCAGGGACAGCAGGCAGGGATGGTCCCAGCATAACCAGTGGGCCAGGGAGCTCATCCCCAGTCAACCAGAGGCCCACTGACTCGCAGACAGGCTTTGCTTGAACTCTGGGGGCTGGATGGGAGCCAGTCCTTGTGTGGAAGTTGTCTGGCTGGGCAAATGCCGCAGTGACCAGACCAGCACCCAGCATTCATGTCAGGCTGTGTCTGCTGCCAACAGACGTGCCTGCACTGGCATGGGCAGGGGACAGCATGGTGAACGGAATGGAAATGTTTAACCTTCACCTAAAACGGACGTGGCTCCCAAGAGGAGGAGGATCCAGCCTTTCATGGTGACCATTGTTGTCTCCAGAGATGACCAGGGGCTTCCTGGAGTTTCCGCAGCTGTCCCACACCTTCCCCAGTCCTGTAGAGACAAGCCCGACTGTTGAGGCTCACCCAGGTCCTGCTACTTTTGGGGAGCTCCTCCCAGGCTGAACCACTCCAAAACATGCCATGGGGCCACTTATACCCCCTGCTCACCCACCCCCAGCAGCTCCTCATCTACTCCCCCAGGAGGGAGCAGCAGGGGCTCCACATCTGTGCTCACATTCCCCCTGCTTCTCACCATCACATGTGAGCCCAAATCTATTCTGCAGAGCTCAGCTTTGTAATGGCATCTCCATAACATGCCTTTGAACAGCTTAAATACTTCTGCAGGGATCTGTCACAGCCTGAGCAGCTCCACGGGCCCCCCAGCACCCAGCTCTGCTTCCCACAGGAGCAGGATATCTCCGTTCCTCCATCCCCCAGCCTGCAAACTGGGCACAGTGTGAGGATAGAATCTTAACCCAGTATATCCCAGAGAATGGGTAGAGGGAAGGCTCCTGAGCACCTCTGAAAGTGGAAAACCCCATGCACAAGCCAAGTCTTTCCTGCAAATGTAGCAAGAAGCTCAATATTTTCCTTTTCCCACAGGCACAGATGTGGGATTGAGGCTTTGTGTCTCTCTTCACCAGCTCAGCCGCTTCAGATTTTGTTTTCAGTGAATCCCTTTGCCCTAGAGCTTCAAGCATTTGGGTATTTAATTTCTGAATGTGCCCATGGAGCTGGTGTTATCTGTAGTGACACCAGCTGGATTTCCAGGTGCTTTACTTTATGCACCCAAAATTGATGAACTGGGAGGAGGGGAGAATATTTCCCCAGCCTGGTGCCTCAGCTTACCCATAAAATGGGGCTGACAAAGTGGCGAGAATACTGTTATTTGTAAGTGGTACTAACCATCCCCTCAAAGACTGGGGAATGTGGGACTAGGAAATACTTTGATTATGGCTCAGCAAATCCCAGTCAAGCAAAA
This sequence comes from Vireo altiloquus, assembly GCA_013396875.1. NCBI lineage: Eukaryota > Metazoa > Chordata > Aves > Passeriformes > Vireonidae > Vireo > Vireo altiloquus. Next base: position 1,367,427 of record VZRF01013970.1, on the reverse strand, counting down.
ATAACAAGCAACACATGAGTGGTGTTTTGTGGGCTTATGGTTGGGTCGTGAACTCGCAGCCAGACAATAACCAGGAAAAAATTAATCCTGTTTCCCACTTGGCGACTATTTTTGGAGCTGACTGCAACTTGTTCAGCACCGGGTTTGGGATTGGGATACATCCCTCTGTACCCAGACACACGATGCTAGAAAAGGGGGGATTCAAGTGGCTGGACCTTGGCAGGAGGGAAGGTTTGGAATTGCCTGCGTCCCCTCTCTCGCAGGAGGCTGGGTAAGCCAGCGCGGGACAGAGCCGCAGGAGATGAAACAGCCCCATGTGAGCAAAGCCCCCCAAGCCCCCTCCCCCAGCTGTCCCGTAACCCTTCCCCAAGCCCATTAGCTGGGACGAGGAAGGGAGGAGCGGGACGCAAGGAATTGCATCCCCGTCGATATTTTTCAGCCTCTGTGCTGTCATCTGCCCGTTGATTAATTTCCACCTCACTTTCAATCACAGCCACACTTAATTACGCCGCCTTAGCACAGCAGAATTATAACCGCTATCTGCCACGGAAGGAAAAACAGCAGGATTGGGTTGGGTTTTTTTCTCTTACCTAAAAAGCCACTGAAACCCCACTTCTTAAGGAGAGTCTCGTCCTCTCTCCACGGAGCCGCCAGCCGAGCTGAGATCAGCGGGCGAGACGAGGGCTTGGCAGCTGCCGGTTCAGGGATTTGCAGCCGATTGGAAAGAAGAAAGAGAGCTGCAGCTTACCGAAACCTCCCCTGCGCCGAGTGGAGCCGGGCTGTGTGCGAGCCTCCCGCCGCTGAGGCGGCGAGGTCGCTTATATAGCCCGGCGTGTAGCTTAGGGGATGGCAGCGAGCCACTGGCCGCGAGCAAAAACAGATCGGACGCGCGAGGAAACCACAGCCTGAATAATCCCTTAATAAGGTGATGGTAAACAGAAACCTGTGGCTATGCCACGGCGTGGCGGCTGCTGCTGGTGCCGGGGCAGGGCACGGTGTGGGCATCACATCCCAGCACAGCGCCGTCACTGTTAGGGGTTCACCCGCGGTGTGGATCTGAAACAGATGTTGCTGAGTGTTGAAAGTGGAGATACAGTAAGCAGGCAATGAGTTTTGGGGATGCTTTTTTGGCTTTACCTGGTCTGGGACAAACGTGGTGCCCGCCCAGCAGTGCACTTGGAGTTGCCCCGTTTTGCAGGTGTGGGGTATGGCTCAGCTAGGCACCATTCCCTGCACTGCCTGCCCACGTCTGCCCCTGTGCTTGGTCTGGCAGGGGTCAAATGAGGATGGTGTGGAGACGTGAGGATGTGGGACAAAGCCAGTGGGATTGGTTTGAACACCTGGGGTAGCATAGAGCTGCAGAGGCAGGACCATCCTTGTAATTAAATGTAACTACACCTCCCTTGAGCCATGGGGAGATCTAGCAATGACCCCTAACCAGAGTTTCCTGCCTGCTGCACATTAGCTTCAGCCTTACGGATTTTTCCTCCCTCTGCAGCCACATTTTTCTCATGTTACTTGTGGCAGCTGGTCTGTGGACTCGGGGCTCCTGGGTGTTGATGAAGCATGTGGCCTTGTGCAAGTGACTGCCACCCAAGCATGCAGCCCCAGAGCTGTTGGACTGTGCAGACAGTTGCTGCAGGAGTGTGGTGTGAAAGCATGTGCTTTGTGTGTCAGGAGCCACCCCCAAAGGATGGGGATGGGCTTTGGGGCAGCCAGTGGGGGCCAGTGGTGTCCCAAGCTGCCTCCTAGTAATTCTTGTCAGCCCTGCTGCCAGAGGAAGTGGTGCAGGAGGAGCACAGATCAAGATGTCACATAAAAAATAGTTGGTGGTGACCTACACCAGCTCCTGTTTATGTTTATGAGTGAAAAGGAAAAAACACCTGATAGATGCCAAAAAAAGCAGAATGTTTATCTGGTGGACAAGGAGTACCCAGTGCACTGGAAGCTGCTGACCTTCGACAGAAACATGGAGCTCATCTCTGTTTCCCCACCATGACAAGGACGAAGCATGGGAAAGGTGTTGAGGCAGAGAGCAAGGAATTCATCTTCTCCAGACTGTGCCTACCTCTCACCACAGCTGACCCCCACTAAGCACAGCACTGATACCTTGACAAGACAGCTCCTATCCCACCGGCTGCTTGCCCACATCCTGGTATCGATTTCCATGGGTCACACTGCTGGGTAAGGAAACATGCTGTTCTGCAAAAGGAATAAAATGTTATTCCTTACATTATGGAAATGGGATGATAGCTCTAACCCAGTGCTGGTGCAGGCATTTCTGCAGGGGATTTTGCAGCCTCTTCAGCATGGCTGTTTTCTCTATAGCATGTCTCCTTCAAGACAAGCTCTGGAGACACTTGTGCAGCTTCAGGTGCAGGTTTGGGACATGAGAGTTCGTGCAAACCCCAAGTCTCTAGAAAAGTTCATTTGCACAGCCTCTCTTGGCTCGACCATCCCTTGCTGCAGCTCCGACAGGTGGCTGACTTTGGAGGGAACAGCATGAGAAGAGCCCCAGATGTTCCCAGTTCTGAGCACCACTGGCTCTGGGAGATGCTTTCCATCTGCCTGGAGGTAAAAAATGCCCCAGACCGTAGGGTGGAGATGACAAACCAGGGGCTGCCCCATGCCTGGGGTAGTCTCTGCAGGGCTGTAGCACCTGTGGCCAGTGAGAAGGATGCATCCCAGAACAAACTGCTCATTTCTTTCTGCCCATCACCAGTGGCTTCAGCTGCCTGAGGCTGTTGCTTCCCATCAGAAAGCAGCAGATCCACAGCCTCTTGGACTCATTCCCCTCCCGGATTAATGCTGGGGAGCCTACCCAAATCTCGTGGGTTTTTTCCATGGTTTCATCACTGATGTGTAATTACAAAGCCATAAGGTATTTATGTGAATGCTGCCATGCTTAATGCTTCCTCTGACCAGTGCCAAGGCTGGGGCAGTGTCAGAGGAGTGTGACAGCAGATAGTGCAGCAACATCTCCCTCCCCACACTCTTTTGTGGTTGTATCCTTAACTTTTCTTGTGTTCATCTAATAAATCCAGGGGGAAACTGGCTAGTAATGCTCATCCTGGTTCTGCATGCCTCCCACCCTTTCTAGTACAGCATGGGCTGAGTGACCATCACCAAAAGCCAGCTGCACCACACCAGGACAGTAGCAGGGTTGGACAGGCTGCTCTCAGGGCCACATGTGGAATTCACAGGCTGTGGGGTCTGTGAAATGCTCTGTGGGGCCTGTAAAATCCCCTTTTGGGCCAAGGCCGTGCTTAGTTCGCCGCCAGCTGCCCTCGTCCTCCCTCCCTGCGCCCTCTCCGCTCCGCCAAAGGGAGCTGACGGTTATTTTCCCCTGCCGCATGTTTCTGGGCTTGCTTCTGTTTACGGAGATGGGAGTTAAAATAACTGATTGATGACTTTGTTCCATCCCAAACACTTTGGGGAAGTTTGTGTGGTTTAGAAGGGAGAGAGTTGGGAGCTGGGATTTCATTAAGCACTTGGCTCCCAGCACTTCTCCAGCCATGCTCCAGGGGTGGCTAATGTTGTTTTTTCAATCCTGTTTTGCTATCCCAGGAGCCGGAGTGGCGATTTCCATGGTTTGTAGGAGAACTTGGAGATGTGGCAGGTCCCTGAGGTTCCCTCTGAGCTCTGAAACACCAGCAAACCTTGCAGCCACACAATATTGTTTCACTTAAGCCCTCCTCAACCGCTTCATCAGCACAAAATCGCACTTCAGCTGCCTAAAATCTTTGGAAAAGAGCCAAAAAAGTGAATTACTGGAGTTTGTTTTCATTGTGCAGATGAGGATTTATAGGCTGTGATTGGGAGAAAAGGAGTGAGTGGACCTTTTTCCCCTCTGGAAGGATTTGCTTGGGAGTTAAACTTCGACTGGGGGTCAGTAGTGCTCAGCTCCATAAACATCATTTATGGAACAGATACAAAAGGCAGCACACAGTGGGGACACCAGGAGAGCCAGGATCCAGCGAAAGACTGATTTTAGCTCTGGAGCTCAGGAAGGCTTTTCCTGCAGTGGTGAAAAAGCCAGAAGCGAGGGGACAGTGAGTGTCTGTGGTTGTGCTGCTTTTGGGGTCTGTTCCACAGGGTGAGCCCCTAAATGTCTGCTGGCACCAGCACAACTCAACTGACCCTTGACATGTAAAAGAGGGTGCCCTGTGTTCCATGATTACATCTGTAAGGGAAACAGGCTTCTTCTAGTGCTTCTGCAGGGCATGTTTGCTGTTGGAGTGGCCAGGGACTGTCACGTGCATCCCTGCTGCACACATATAGACCCATGTACCCTGGGGAGGGATTCACTGGGCACTGGGATATCCTGGACTGCAGAAGGGTCCCACTGATATTTCCCTCCTAGGTGCCCTGGTCATATCTGCTATCTTTTCTTCCCTGTCAGAGTGTAGAGGGGCAGAAACCATGATGCTGTGAGAACACCAGAAGTGCCTCAATAGCGAATCTCTTTTTAATTATGTTGCTGAGGTAGGGAAATTAAGATAAGAATTCTGACTCATTTAGAAACTCTCTGTGATATGGAGAAGGCCATTATTTTCAAGTCCTCCATGAATAATGCGTATTCCAGCCTCTTCTTGGAGCAATAACTGCTCAGGGACATTTGCAGGGCAGCATCATGGTGTATGTGGAGAACATCCTGCTGGCAGATGTGGGCTTGTGACAGGGCTTGAGCTATTGCACAACCTCTGATCAATGATGTAAAAGTGGTCGAAGGATGGGAACAGGCGTGTTGGGAATGTGGCCAGGTCCAAGCCAGGACAGCACCTCAATGGGGACATTTACACTGCAAAGGAAGGGCAGGAGCAGAGCTCCAACCCACAGTCCACTGGCTGTTTGCTTTAGCTCTGGACAGGGTTGGATGGACAAAGACCATCCTGTGTCAAAGCCCATGTTGATTTGCGTAATTAATTGCTCCTGAAGAAATCCTTGATTTATTTCTCTTGTTTATGGATATTGGCTTTGGGCTGGGATGCACTCCAGGCTGTGCACCCGTGCTGGCACAGAGAGCAGCCTCCCACACATGGGATGGTGATCCCTGATCTCATCTGTGCCTTTTCCTCCATTTTCTTGCTATAAACCAAGTTGAGGTGGGCAGGTTTGCAGTGATTTACACCAGCAAAATGCCAGCCAGTTTTTCCTAAAAACCAGCAAAATCCTGCCTCATCTATGAGTATGCAGGGGAGGGCTTGGTTCTTCCAGTTTGTCTTTCTCCTGTTTTGCAGGGATTGCGCTGGCAGCACATTGGAGAGGTGTAGGCTGTGTAAGTCAGACCAGAGGCAACAGTGATGGCTTCAATGAAAGTGAAGTTTGGGGTTAAAAAGTGTTTTTAGTGTTCGGACAAGCCTTTACATGGAATGGGCAGTCAGGTGGAAGAGATGGAGCTATGTGGGTAGTGGGAATTCCTCACTGAACCACGTGGGAATTTATGTTGGGTTAATTATTGCACTGAGCAATGGGGAGCCATGCCTGGGCTGGGGTAACCGGGCTTGATCTGCCCCCAGGTTTCAGCTCCAAAAGAGTTTGCCAGCATCCCCACTGACAAAAGAGAGCATGGAAATGCCTCCCCTTCCTGGAGTGCCTGTGGTCATGGGGGCGACCGGAGATGTAAAATATCTCATGACCTCGGGCAATATGACAAGGACATGCTTGGAAAAGCCAGTCTCTGCTGAGCTAATTCCAGCGCTACTGGGATTCCCCCTGGAATACGTGGCCAGATCAGCTTTCATTGGAGGGTAAATGTGTGTTTGCTGGGAGCACACCAGAGGGTTTGGTGGGGCCAAGAGCTGCAGAAGGAAGGGCTGGTAGCTCCTGATGTGAGCACTTTGTCCCATCTGAGACAAAAACTGCTGGGTGCAGGTTGGGAAAGCAGCGTGGCAGATGAGTCCTTCTGCAGAGAAACAGCAGGAGCAAATTGAGCACTGGCTCCCAGAAACACCTCACTGGGAGGCCAAATCTGGATAGGGGGAGATGTCAGCACTGATGTTCATCTTAACGGATGGTCACTGGGGTCCTGCAGCCTCAGTGGCTTGGCTCAGAGCAGATTTCTTGCAAGAGGGCAAAAGGGGGGTTGGGGAGCAGAAATTATATCCCTCTGGCTCATTAAATTCAGCATTGATAATATCTGTCCCCCAAGCCACCGATCCTTTCCTAAAAGTATAGAGAAGGATCACGTGCCTGCATAAAATTCACCCAGGAGTGTCTTTAAGCCTTGAAAACTGTTGGAAATGTGAAGCTCATGGGAAAGAGGTGTCAGGGGAGTTGTTCTCTGCTTTTTGCTCCTGCAGGCCCTGTGTAATGTTGCCAAGGGTCCCACAGGGATGTCAGCTTTCCCCACATCGCACCTCTCCCCCAGTACGACAAAGGAGACCAGCCCTTGGATCTGGCCAGTCTTTGGGAAGGAGCATCCAAAGGGAGCACCAAAATATGGCCTTCGACATGCAATCCTATTCGAGAGCTTGGAGGGAGGGGGATATTTGGAGCAATGTCCAATGTGGGACAGGTCCCACAGGGAATAAGAAAATCTGAGGATAAAAGAGGGCACAGAAGGCAAAGGCAAGGAGAGCAACTAAACCCTGTCCAAAAACAAGGGCAAAATTGTTCACTTCCATGGTTAGTCACAACGAAAACATTGGCATTTCATAATTTCTTCCAGCTCAAGAAAAATACCCAGTTAGGGCAGTGAGAGCCCTGACTGGGTCAGTGCGTACCGAAGCTGAAGGGGACCCAGGGCCCCTCTGCTGACCCTGTGGGTGATTTTCTTGCTTTTCTGGGGACTGGGGTGCCAGGCAGAAGTTCTGAAATAATTTTCTCCCAAAATAAATTCCAGCCTGGGCAAGAAAGCAAAGCTGCTGTGGGGAAGCTGAGCTGAGTGGGGCAGTGATGTGCACATAAAAAGAGGTTTTATTGCTTGGTGGTGAGCAGACAGGACATGGCACCAGATCCCACCGTGTTTCATGGGGCTTGACCTCAGGATTTGGTCTGGGGTGATGAATTCCCTCCTCTTTCTTTTCCAGTTTAGAGGCAAGGGAGGGGGATGTTGCTCGGGTTGATATGTCCTGGTGAAAGATGGAGGAAAGACCCTGAGAGCTGCTGCTCTGCCTGGGAAGATGTAAACTTAGGGAACCCTTGGGAATGATGCTCTGGACATCTGGATTCAACAGCACTAGGACCACCAGCCTCTTATTAAAATGTATTAAAAGGTGGGAATACAGGTTTGAGTATGTTTTTCCCAGTACCCCTGTCTGATGGTGTGATACCCCCTAGAGAAGGAGTTTTTATCAGTGAGGTTTTCATATACAAGGCTGAATCAGAAACAGAGCATTGTCTCACCAAGGAATGGTCTAAAGGCACAGTTTACCAAGTAATTGAGCCCAAAAGGCAGGACAGATCCCTCTCTCTGCTTTAAACAAGGGGGATGGGTTGACCCAGATTATCCCCGGGAGGGGCAGCAATCACCATCCCTCCTTGGCAGGTTTGGCAGAGCGGCCAGGGCCGGCTGAGCAGGCAGAATGAGATGCTGGTTTATCCCTGGTGGTCGCTGAGCTTTGTGTCTCTCTTTTGCTGCAGAGATTTTGGGGAATTTTGGGTGATGCCCTGTTCCAGGCCTGTTTGTAACTTACAGCACAGTGGCACCATGCTAATTTTTATATGCTGTTATTTAATGAAAAGGCTGAAAAGTGGGAGCTTCCCAATCTCTTGACTTGTGAACTTTGGGTAAGAGGAGAAGCTGTTCCAGAGGTGAGCTCATTTCTAACCCCGGGAAATGACTTCATGGACGCTGGTATTTACTCACAAAAACATTGCATGTCAGATGTCCCTGACTAGACTTTCTGTTTCGAGTCCAGTATGAGACAAAAATTTCCTTGGATGAGCTGCTCCTAAGACAATTCAAGGTTTGGAGAAGGAGGAGAAGAATTGGGGTGGAGAAGGAGGAGAAGAATTGGGGTGGGGAATCAGCATTAGAAACACTGTAATCATGAGGTTTTTCTGAATAAAGGGGAGTTTTTGGCCAGCCAGTCCTGCAAAAGCACCTGCCTGGGGGGAGGGTGTGTGTGATGAGTCCAGCCGAAGAATCACCCATCATTACCTCTCATAACAATCAGCAGCTGGAGTTTCTCTCTGAGACGAAAATACAAATTTTTCTCTCTTTTGGAAGCCAAGACCCTGACAGTGATTTATCAGGATAAACAGCAGCAGGTTCCCTGTCCTGTGTTTGCAATAGGTTAATGGAAATTATATCCCACGCTGTTCTCCCTGGATGAGATCCTGGTATATATGGGGTGTCCGATGGAAAAACACTGCACTTGCATTTTTGAGTCTGCTCATGCAGAAATTGTCACTGAGATTGTATTACCCAGTGTGGTTCCTGATTTCTGTTTTCTCCAGCATGGGGAGGTAAGTCCTATTTGGGGACGCTGGGGGATGCTCTGTCCCCTCATGACCCAGTGCTGGACTGCAGCTCTGGGGATGTACTGGGGCAGCATCCCAAGAGGAGGAGATTTCGGGAAGAGCCAAGCTAGGATGTATGGAAACAAGCCCTGCCTGCCAGCACTGTTTCCTAATCCTGGACACAAAAACCCTCTGATTGTTAAACCAGTGTTCAGAGATTCGGCTGAAGGCTGCCATGCAGACAACATCTAAACTGACCTTTGAGGAGATGAGCAAAAAAAAAAAAAAGAGAGAGAAAACACAAGGGGGTTACTGTGCAAACACCGGAGAAAAGCAGTCATTTCAATAAGTGACCCCACCCTTAAAATAAGACTTAATTGCTAATGCATGCCCAGGACATTTCTGTGTGATGGTATGCTAAAAAAATCCTCTCTGAACAGGGAGTAAAGGCTTTGTTGTGGCATGAGCAAGGCTTACATTTCCCAAGAAAAATCCTGTCCCTCTCTTGCATCATACAGCCAGGGATGGAGAGGACATTTCTAGACAGAAAGGCCATCAGCCAGGACGAAGGACAAACAGGGAATACATTCCTGACTTGCTATTTAATTGCTTTCATGCAGGTGCAAAGTGCTAAATGAAAGGAAAAATAGGGATGAGTGTGTGGGGCCGAATTAATCTCAAAGCAGGAATCTAACATCAGGAGGAGGTGGCTGCTGGAACAATCAGGCTTCCACCCAACTTCTTTGTGGATTTTGCGCTATTTTTCCCCCAAGGCGCTGGTGGGTGATGCTCCTGTAAGGTAAGGAGGTGATGGGGACAGTCCCATCCCATGTGGTGGGGCTGACTGGTGCTTGCTGGCAATGCCAGCAGGGTCTGCTTTCCTCTTTCCCCCTGTATGTAAAGGACTTTGGATGCAGGAATTGCCCTCTCTGTCTCTGAGCAGAGAGTTTCCATCCTGATCCCTTTTGGCAGCTCTATGCAGAAGTGACGGAGAGTTTAGGGGATTCCAGGGCGAACGTGGTCCAGTGCCTGCAGCATCTCCTGGGTCTCTCAGGAGCTGGTCCCTCTGCCACACAATTTGACTCTTAAATCCACAAAGGGGAAAATATCTTTTCTGCTTGTGCCCAGGAGCACTCCTTCCAGCACAGCAGCCTCAGAGATGGTGCAACCACCCTCAGAGCTCAGGCATTTCCTCCTGAAATAAGTGGGAGTAGTTTTAATGATGAAAAACCTATTCCAGAAAGGGAATCTCCTCCTCTTGGGGAATAATGCAGAGCCACCACTGCCAGCCTGGGATCTGCAGGGACCTATACACCACATACTTTTTAATTTAATAGCGTGGAAAATGTGAAGGTCTATTTGCATGTCATTAAAGTCCCGGTGAAGCCCCTGGGAGTGTGTTTGCCAGTGTTAGCCCCACCAGGGCTTGGGGCTGTCCCTCTTTCACCCCCACAGCTCTTTTACTGGCCAGAGGAGCAGGATGTCCTCAGTTTCCCTCCCTGCCCTCACATTGCACATCATATTTTTTAAGCTCTTGTGAGCTCTTTGTCCCTCCCAAGGTCCTTCCCTCTCACTGTGTTATGCTACAAAAAATACAGAAAGAACAAGATGGTAACTGATAGACTGCAGGAAACAAGTGTATTCATTAAAATGGCAAAATGAACCACATTTCCCCTTATTATTTCCCTCCTTACAGCATTTCCAGTCCAGGCACGTACCTGTGATGCTCCCATGGACCTGTGTGGTCCCGGAGCATCTCTGAGGTGCATGTGTGCGCGTGTCTGCGAGTCTCTCGGTTGTCTGAGCAACGGGACGTTCATCACTAACTCCCGGGATAATTAACTCATTTTCCTGTATTAATAGCAAACCAGGACAGGGAGCATTGGCACTTATCCCTGATGGGGCCACATTTGGCCACAACATTTTGAATTTTGGCCATTTCTTGCATTACGGCGGCTTTTTCATCATCCCTGCTGCCTGCTCGTTAAGTGGGCAGCTCGTTAAGCTGACAAGGACAAGGGTGATGGTGGCTGCCTGAGACAGCCTGCCTGTGGGTGCCCACCTCGTTGTGCCCTGCTCCTGGTTTGCCAATGCAGGGGGTGTTTGCAGCAGCATTCCCATCTCCAGATGCCTGCATACGCCTGTGCTAACAGCAGCGTCGCTCCTGGTTTGGCCGCTGGCAAGAGGAAATTTTACTGCTTCAAGGTTTGTTGCAGGGATGTGATGCAAGGAAACGTTGGAGCATCCTGACTCAGCACCGCAGCGGTGGGGGACCCGTGGGAGAGACACAGAGCATCTGCTCTCAGCATCAGGGCGTGCGTATGCCAGGTATGTTCCCATCAGCTGGGATAAATCCTGACGTGGATTTCTCCTTGTTTCCTCCAGACAAGTAACTTGGTACTTTTTAGCTGTTCCTTCTTTTTGCTGCTTGTTTGTTGGGTTGGTCTTCGGGGAGGGAGGGGGTGAAAACAGCAAGGGGAAGGGGGCTCGGAGTGCAGGTGCTGGGGCTAGAGGAGGGCGCATTGCTGCAAGGTGTTGGCATCTCCATCCTGCAGAGCTGGGGAGACAGATTTGATCTCTGCTGTTCTTGTTATTTGTACAAAGGTAAGGAATGCTTTATTTTGATTATTGATCTCAAAGCTCTTTTCCAACCTAGTTCATTCTGTGATTCTGTGGTTCTATGATTTTGGAATCAGCAAACAGGAAGGTGCTTGAAACAGTACGAGATGTGCTGTACCTGCAGCTGGGACTGTAAACAGCTCACGGCCACAGGAGTTGGAAGTATTTTCCCTCAAATCGTGAGTTCTGCTCAGGTAAAAAGGGCAATGAAATCAAGTGTGGGGACCACCACACTGCTCATCACTCCCCAGCCACCCCCTGTTTAGGGAGGGTTCTACCTCCCCCTCCTCCTCCTGCTTTGCCTCTAAAAGTGAAAGGGACAGAGGCATTGAGCTGCTGCTGCTTGGGTCCTGGGAAGGTCCAGGCTCCTAAATATCATGCCACTGTAATCCTCTCCGAGGAGCCACTGTCAGACCTGGACAGTGTGGGGTCCCCCTTCTCCCTGCCTGCCACCCCCAGCGGCTCCTGCCCACAACCTCAGATCTGGCACTGGAGATGGAGGTGGACCATTAAGGTTTAACACGCTAATGGGAAGAGCTGTGGGGTTTTTAAAAAGCTGAGCCCTGCTTACCAACCCCCTTTGGAAGGATGAGTCCTTGAACTGAGCACAGCTATCCCAGCGCAGACCCAGCCAGCTCTCATATGATCCATTCCCAGCAGGATGCTGGCAGACAGTGACTGGTTCCATGGTCCTGGCCACCACGCCTGCTTTCCCAGCTGCTCAGCCACCTCGCAAAGAGCTAAAAATATATGTCTGTGTGAGCAGTCACTGTAGCTACAGCAGGGGTGAGCCAGAGGGGGCAGCCAGGCTGGGTCACCGTGATGGGGGAACATGGTGGCTTTGCAAAACGGGCAACACAGAGGGGACAGGCAGGGGCAGGACAGGACAAGATAGGATGGGACAGACTGCTTCCAGTGCCTCCAGTGCAGATCCCACCATCCCCCCACTTGTCCAAATGTTGAAGCTACACATACCACACAGCCCCTAAGAAGGGTTTCACTTTGCTGCTTGCGTTTCAGCAGGGAATGAGTGAGGAGCAGCTCCCTACTTCTCCCCACTGCCCCACCGCACGGGAGGACACCAATGTCTCAGCCTCTGGGTACCCCCAGTACTGGGTGGAGCCCCAGTTCACTCAAGCAGCAAAGGTCCGTGTGATCATCACAGCTGTCTTATTCCTGCTGGCAGCGGGAAGCAACATGGCAGTGCTGGGCAGCCTGCTGAGGAAAAGGAGGAAATCCCACGTGCAGCCGCTGATCCTCAGCCTGGCGCTGGCCGACCTGCTAGTGACGGTGATGGTGATGCCCCTGGATGCGGCATGGAATGTGACAGTGCAGTGGTATGGAGGGGACATCTCCTGCAAGATCCTTAACTTCCTCAAGCTCTTTGCCATGTACGCGGCTGCCCTGGTGCTGGTGGTCATCAGCCTGGACCGGCATGCGGCCATCCTCCATCCCTTCTCCCGTGCTCACCGCCGCAATGGGATGCTGCTCCGTGCTGCCTGGGCTGGCAGTGTGCTCCTGGCTTTGCCCCAGGTAAGGTTCAGTGCCCTCCCCATGGATTTTGCCTAGGCTGGGATGGTTTTAGAGAAGGGCTTTTCCATCCTGACATCCCCAGCCAGTCCATCCCAATCAATGGACTCCACCAGCACCAGACCAAGCCATGTGTTAGGTGCCCAGAGCCCCTCTCCCAGTCCAACAACACCAGGGAGGTGCTCTCCATGCACAGCCAGCAGCATCTCCAGGATGTGGTCTGTTCCAAATCCTCTCTGAGTTATTTGGTTCTCCATTTCAGCTTTTTCTCTTCCACCTGAACACAATCCCAGGAAGGAATTTCACCCAGTGTGTTACTCATGGAAGCTTCCGAGCACACTGGGAGGAAACTGTCTACAACATGTTCACCTTCACCACCCTCTACATCACCCCCCTGAGCGTCATGATTGTTTGTTACATCCGGATCCTTTGGGAGATCAGTAAGCAACTAAAGGTCAATAAAGGTAAGTAGATCCCAGCCCTTTAATGTCCACCAGGACTCCATGACTGAACTTCTCCAGCCTGGAGTTGTTGTTGGGTCTGTCACAACATCCTTTGAAAGATAAACCAACAAAGAGGTTTTGCACACACTTATTGACCCCAGTCTTTGCTGTCTTCTTTCTCTGGGACATGGACCAGATTACAAGATGGTCTCCCCTCTCTGGCAGAAGCAGAGTCATGGATGGTTGTGTTGTCTTGGTTTTGCCCTATCTTCAACTATCCTTTTGACTCTCCTTGGCAGGTTTGACAAGAAATCAAAACGACCACATCTCCAAGGCACGCATGAAGACCCTCAAGATGACCATAGTGATTGTTGCCACCTTCATCATCTGCTGGACCCCATACTACCTCCTGGGCTTGTGGTACTGGTTCCAGCCAGCCATGATCCAGAAGATGCCAGAGTATGTCAACCACAGCTTCTTCCTCTTTGGCTTGCTGCACACCTGCACTGACCCTATAATTTATGGACTGTACACACCCTCCTTTAGAGAGGATGTGCAGTTGTGTCTCAGGGGCATTGAAACAGCCATCACCAGGCAAAAGAGACACAAACCCATCTCAGCCTCAGAGAAGAACATCAAGGATGGTGCTGCAAACGGTGGGGTAGCATCAGGGGGCTCCAATGGGACAACTGTCAGCATGGTCTGATGAAGAGACATGCCCTCACGGGGATGGCAAGCAAAGCTTTGGAACTGTCTTGTCCTGTAGGACCATTCTGGAGGCTTTCATGATGAGGTTCCCTACTCAGCTTCCGTGGATGAGGGTCTCTGGCCAGAAACTGAGAATGCGTCTCCTGCCTTTACTCAGGGTGAAAAATATTTGTGGGTATTTATGGTCATTCTGCTGTATTCTGGCAGCACTGTGACAACTAGAAAAATATCCTTTTTGTACCCGATGCATGCTCCGGCCCTGATTCAGGGAGTAAGCTTCTCCACACTTCCAGCATCAACCCCTGGGAGGAAATTTGCCATCTCCTCTGTGGTCCAGGGTCACGTCTCTGGAGTGGCTGGTCCTCAACTGCCCTTTGCACCTACATCCAGCTGTAGAGCTGCATGGATGGCGTCACCCTGAGGCTGCAAAGGTGTGAGCACAGGCTTTTACTCTGTTTTCTCCACCTGTTGTTGGAAAAGCTCTTTGGAAATTCCAGATCTCCTGACTCAGAACCTGCCTGGTTCTCCCATGGCTGTGTGACAAACTCTGGAAAGGATCTAAATATCTGGAGGTTGACTAATGCAAAGGCATTCATCCCTCAGGCATGGTGGGGAGGGAGGGAGTTCTGTGGGGATTGATGGACTCAGGCAAAAAGCTCTTTTCCAACCTAGTTCATTCTGTATGAGGTTTCTTCTCTGTTTTGAAGACAGCCAGAAGGGAAAACAGTCCCTGCTACTGTTTTCTGGTGTGGAGGGAATGGTACAGACAGACACATCATTACACAGCAGCTCTGTGGGACAGAGGGCAAACCAGGAGGGAGGGTATTTGGGGTAATATGAACCAGACCTGACATTGCCCTGTTGCCATGTCCCAGAGCACAAGCTGGCAGGCTGCAGGCCACATGTTGGACACATTTGCTTTGCCCTAAGCAACATCAGCCCCTCAGCTCTGCCCCAGCAGAGCAGGTGCAGCCACCCCACAGGTGTTGTCCGAGTTGTCCCAAGGATGAAAGTGATGGGAAGCAGCTGGTAGGCAGAGAGGTCTATCAGCACCTCTTTGTGCCAGATGGAGGCAAGTGAGAGCAAGGAAGGTTTCTGGGGGGATCAGCTGAACTGTGGTGAGTAACATGGGTTGTTTGCTTTCTACCACTGTGCCAAAAGTTGCTTGTGAAGGCAGAGGTCTCTTCTCTGGGTGTGGGTTGAAGAGATGCATTTATTCAACTGTGTATTGTCCTTTCCAGGTAATTAGAAATAGTGGATTATTTTTTTTTCATTTTCTGATGATTGTTATTGAATGTGGGGTTTGCTTTTGAAGAGAAATTCAGTTTTGAGCCAGGTGGGTGGTTGTTTTCTTAGTTTAGTTAAACCTTTGGACAGCTCAGGAGCTCTGCACTTGGCAGGAGGCAGTTCCTTGACTATTTTTGTGACCACCACAGCTTTGAATGAGCATCTGGACTTTATCAGGATGAAAGAGCTTTGTTTTAAAAACAACTCTTGTCTTGCTGTGGTTGCATGTGTAGGGAGCTGGGAGATGTCTTCCCCTCAAGAAAACAAATCTCCTTTGGGCACTGAGGGGGCTTTTTCTCAACCCTGTTTCCAAGAGGTGTTGGCTCCCCATCAGCAAGAAAGGATCTGGACTGGTATTCCAGTGCCCCAGCTAAAAAATTATTAAAATTGGAGGGGTGGCAAGTAGTCCTTGCAGGCTGGCTGAAGCTGGGCAATGAGAACATGGGAAGCCACAGTGCTCAGGGTGATGTTGAACTGCACATGGGTATTCAGCCCTTGCCTTTCTGGTACTAATTATAATTTATGCTAAACATGTAGCCCAAGGAGAAAAAAAAAATCAATTAGAACTGCAGGAGTCCAGACCAACTGGTGGGGATTAGTGTGAGCCATTTAGGAAGCATCCAAACTCCAATGAGATGAGTAATCGCAGTTTGGCTTTCCTGGGCTCATTCTGCTCAATGTTAATTACCCAATGCTAACAGAGCAGGGGCTGGCTGATGCCAGGCTGGCAAAAAGGGCTTCTTTAAAGGTGATGGGAATGACTTGCAGTAGGGGAAGCTAATTTATTCATCAGACACTCCTTCGGTCTCTTTGTTTATACTGCTGATGGGAGGCAGACCTTGAAATTGTGTTGGTTTTCTGGCAAGACTTGAATAACAGGAAAGTGTCTTTAATCTACTGAAAACTGTCTTCATCCACTTTTTGCTGAGTGGGACAGAAAAAATCCAACATTGCTCATGCACTTAAGACCACATGTCTCCTCTTGCCCAGCAACAGGAGAGCTCAGAGGTCTTCTCTGAGGAGCAAGAAACACTTTTTTCCTTGTGGGAAGGATCTACCATCTTTGTACCCCATGGGTATAGTGAAAAGGCAAAAGTAGGTTTGGCCTTAGTGGGACTCAGTGGTCTTATAATAATTTAGGCTGGAAAAGATCTCTATGAAGATGAGAAAAGGGGGATTCTGACAAGCATGCATACCTTTGCACTTTGGTGAAGCATGGCATATCTCTTGGGATGATTGCAGGCACTCCAGCACTGCTCCTTTTGCCCATCTCTTTCATACCTTCCCTCCTGTTGCTGATGTTCAAAGTGACATCTTGTGGAGCCTGGAGTGTGGGCAAGGTGCCCAAAGTGACAGCTTTCATGAGAGAAGGAAAATGTCACTGGAAAAGTATGCTGCCAAGCCATGTGCCCACTGCATGGAGAAAGGGGGAGCAGGCAGGTGGGCAGGCACTTCTCTGGGGAAGCTGGGATCAATCTAGGTCTGGGTCCTGCCAGAGGTGGACCGAAGTCCAGGCCTGCTTTGAATATTCCTGCATTTCTGATTCTGCTTTTCTTTTGCTCATACTTAGAGAGCAAGAGACTTCTGCATCACTTATCAGGAGCATGAATCCAGTGTCTTGCTTTCTCCCCTGCTAGGGTTTGTCCTGCTTTCTGTGGGGCTTCCCTCTCTCTCCCCACATTGCCTCAAACCCCTTGTCTCCAACAGCACCTGTTCTTTTTCTCAGCTGGCTCCTGAGATCTGCATATAAAAATACATGTAAAATAGAGAGAGATAAAAAATACTTTTTATATATGTTATCTATTTCTGCATGTGGGAGGAAAATTCTCCCATTTCCTCAAAACCCGCCCATTCCCACCAACGAAACACCAGTTACCACACTTCTTGTAGTCCCAGCCAGGATCAGATTTGTCTGATTCAGTAATAATTCCTTAATATCCACCACAGTAATGTAATGAACATCTTAATAAAAGCAGGTAGCTCTGTATTTTACAACTCCTCGACCTCACCCTGGGCCGCCGGCTTCAAACACAGCGGCTCTTTGTTCAGGAGGAAATTCTGATTCATTCCCTGTTAGTGTTTTTATAACACTGTGCATGTTCAAAGAGCCACGCAAGTGGCTTAAGAGGCTAACACAAACCTTGGGTTAATTCATAATACTGTTGGTTACTCAGCACAATACCCGCATTAATCCAGCTGACTGCACCTCACCACGTTGGGAAACACATGCTGAAATCAGCAGGGAGCACAGAAAACAAGCGTGGGAGTAGGATGTTAAGTATTTTGCCAGGCTGCTAGGTAGGATCTGAGCACCTTAAATGTATTTAAAATATTTTCCCATTGCTGTTGCCTCGCTCCACAGCTGTGGAGCTGAAGCAATGATGAGGCTGTGCCCAGAATCCCTGCAGGCCTGAGCATGAGGGATGGGGCTACAAGTTCTCCAAGGGATATTCCAGACACATCCATCAGGACTCAGCCCCCACCTGCAGCCACCTCCTTTTTTTTTTTTTGGGTCTATTCAAACTGATCAAAGCAGAAAAAGCTGTTTTTTTCCTTTGATACCTGCTGATTTCATTGCAGAGCTGGACTGTGTGTGTCTGCCATGAGTCCCCACAATGCCTCCCTCTCTGGGGACATAGCCTGGAGCTATTATTACTTCTTTTGCTTATTCTCAGAAACTTTCCTATGCAAAGAAACCCTAAGAAAAGAGCTTTAAATCCCTGCTGTGTTCCTTTCATCTGGCTCAGGAGCTCCCAGGTTTGTGCCTTTCCCTACAGTACCAGCAGACAGCCATCCCACAATTGCTGCTCAACCTCCTCCTTTTCCAAACAGCCCCAAATAGCCCATCTGTTCCAAAAGATGGGGGTTTTTTCAGACATACCAGGCTTTTAACAAACCAATACCCTTTAGACAGCATCAAATACCTCCAGGTTTTCTGGCTGCCACATTACCTTCCCTAAACTTGTATATTTACATGGCACAACATTTAATATAACATGCTGAGGAAGACCAAAAATGGGCAAATATTCCCAGGACCCCTGTGCGTGTCTCAAACCCCAAGTTTCTGCATTGAAATAACAAGGAGTAAACTACTATAAAGTAGTTGAACCTGTTGCACAATAAATTATTAGTTTATGTATATTTTAATAGTAAATCTCTGCAATAATTAGCACGGACACTTCTTGGGCTGAGGCGCTGAGTGTGCTTTGACAGTGAGCATTATTAACAGGCTGTAAAAGGCAATGGGGAATTGGATTATAATGTTCTTGTTTTGCAAGCTGTATGGTGAATAAATAAATTTGTTCTGGCAGCAAAATTAACTGGGATAAATGTATCTAGCTCCAGTCACCAAGAAGAGGGGTTGCTGTAAATGAACGTGTTGTCAGTTGAGTTAAAAAAACCTGATTACCAGGACATTATTTCTGGCAATTAAGTACCAGAACAACATCAGAAAAAAGATTTTCTTTGAAATATTTAATGAGTAAGGTAGTAATCACAGACTCATTTGCTGGAAATATGTGATTTTTTTTTTTGCGTGGTTAAGGTTCACTGTGCAATGAAAACCTGTGTTTATCAAATCTACTAAAGGCTGAACTGAGAGGCTGAACTGTGGCACAAGTCTGGCTTTTCTTTGTCTAGAATCCCTGGGTCTTCATGGGGTTATCCCGTGCCCAGTCAGTAATCAGAGGACAGTTCTTTGCTCCTTTTCTGTGTTTCAGGCAGTTGTAGGTTGCTTTGTAACAACAGGAAACACAAACGACTTGACAAGAGTGAGAGAGTGTTACCCCGTGTATGTTGCACTACTAACTTGCACATGGTGTGTTCTCTAACAAATCCCCAGTTTGGTAAGAACAATCCTTATTCAGCATTGATACTAAAAACCCTGAGTTTGTCTAATCTGCACAGTAAGCTAAGACAGATCGTGGCTGAGACCACAAGCCTTGTAGAAGTTTGTGCTGTTTTTGCCCAGGATATAATGAATTTTCCTCATAGCAGTGTAGTAACTATGTTTTGGATTTGTGCTTGGCTGCCAGTTGGGATTAAAACACAACAATGTTCTACAGAGAGGAAAAAAACACACCAGAAACCATTTAACTTCTTCCATTTTGGTGGTTCTTTTATTTCTTGTTGTTGTTTTTTTTTTTTCCTTACAATCATTATGCTCAAATATAAAAATTCCTGGCCAAAGTTAGTTTCAAAAGTTTAACAGTAATTCCATCTGCATTGATATATGCCAAATATCACTAGATTCAATTTCTGAAAACATACCGATAAGACTCCCAACAGGTTGCTTTGCCTAACATCCAGAAAAATCCTCCTTTCCAACTTGTGAAAACATACTTCAGCTTGACAGAAAATAAGTTACAACTTAGTGTTTCCACGCTTAGTTTTCATTAATCTTAAATAACGTTTTTTCCCATGGACCCTTAACGACTGGCTCATGCTAAGCTGCACCACTGTGATCCTTTTCAGCTGTACTAGGCATCCTCATGAATCCCAGGAACGCAGAAATAAGAATAAATGCAGAGATGCCATGAGGATTAATATACTGGTGACAGAACTGGAAAGCTCCAGGCACCTTTATTTCCAGAGCTCTGGAATAGATGCAGTGCACTGCAGATCAGCTATTCTTAAGGCACGTGGTGAAAACAACAGTTTATCATCTTGAGTGGTTCATCTCTCTGAGTCAAACATTCTGTGCCAGTAGTAGATGAAAGTTGGCGAGTTGCTGGCCCCTATCACTATCAGCAACAGCAGGTACAGCATCATCATTATGGCAAAACGGTGGTTGTAAAACCAGGAAGATTCATTAGAAGGCCTGAAAAGGGAAAAGTACATTAATTCTGTCAAATACGCATGAATACTTGGCAAAGAGTATCTCAGATTTCAGTATTTTAAGCAAATGCAATAAAACCAGAAAGTTGTTCCACAATCCCTGTAACTAACAAAGCCTGATTTTCACCACATCCCTTTTCCCTTTGTTTCCATGCACAATCCTGTCTTTCCTCCCCATGTTCACACCTTTCCCTGTGGTCTGCAGCTGTAGCTGCCTGGCCTGTACATGTGTTGATTAGCTGAGGGAATAGTGCCACTTAGGATAGATAAGGGCAGAGTTAAAACTGAGGCAGTTTTAAGAGCTGCACTCACCAGACATGCACTCCTGGTTTCCTGCCACAAACAGATAACTAGAGCTCTCACAAGACACTAAGCGCTTACAGGTCTGGTAAAAAAGCAAATTTAGCCAAGCCTGGGAATGTCAAAGAGTGAGACAGAGGCAACATGAATGATGTAAGACTTATTTCCATAGGAAATGGGCTAAAACCAAATTCTGACAGTGCAGTGAATCTTTCTTGGTTGTTTTCTGTTGTTTTTTAACAATAAGATGTGTTTATCTGGCTGTTGTAGCAGCTCATCCCTGTAGACAGCTGAACTCTTACCTCCTATGCTGCTTCTGTGAATACACTAGCAAGTATTTAACTCGTAAAAGCTGGTTGTTTGTGACAACAAAGTATTTCTGCGGTACATCTCCTCCTTCGCTGTTTTTCACTCTCGCTCTTTTTCTGTCTATTTCTTCTGAATCTGAATTGGGAAGAGAAAAGCAAAAAAAAAAAAAAAAGCAGCAGAACTTCAAGTAACTGCAAAAAAAGTAAACAACCAACACCCCTATACACACCCCCCAGAAGAATGGGAATGAGATAACCAAAGATCTAGTCTTGGTATTCCCCTGAATCCCTCAGCATCCAAGAATAGACTGAGAAGTTTGCTTGAGGCTATACCACTCCTAGTCATCCTTGGTATGGATGACATTATGGCCCAGACCAGGGTGACAAGGAGGTGAGTCTCCCATCCAGTGCTCAAGGAGCCACTGATATTAACAGTGAAAGAAAAACAACATGAAGGGCAGATGTAACTGCTACACAGTTATTACTGAAACAGACTCACCTTTCTTTTTCACCTGACACTTTACATCTGGGTGGTCAATGATCTCACAAACAGCCACACAGCTGAGGATAGAGCCCAGTGCGCTTCGCTGCCAGCCGAGACCATGAGGACTGTAGAGCAGAGCCAGGCTCAGGTCACTGGTCAGATAGGTGCCTTCACCAAACAGGGATGTCTGAAACAGTGCAGAAATCTACCCTAAAATCATGTACTGCAAACCTCAAACAACATACAAGTGTTCTTTCCTTTCAGACTGGCAGTTCTGCTTCTGAAGGTAAATGATGAAGGCCTTTCTGACCCGTGCTGCGCCTGGTCCATGCACTGTTTTTGTCCTGGCACAACTTCCTTGGGGTGGGGCTGCTGCCCTCTCCCATCCCTCAAATTAGCTGCTTGGCAGAGCACTTGGTGTGGACAGATTCATGCCTTCCCGGATCTGAAGTTAGTTTGCCAGCATAAGTATTTTACATCAACATGACTGCACTGCTCTTAAAAGGCATTTCATCAATTTATTGAGACTGTCATCATTCATGTAATCCAAACTCCCCAAACAAGGCAAGGCTTTACTTCATTTAAATCTATGCTTTGCTAGAAAAGAGGAAAGTACTTTTCAGTTTGTCCACTGGCTAAAATTATTACTCCAGTAAGTCCATTGTACCCAGTAAACCATTACTCATCGAGAATGTGGGGAAAAAAACATAGTCCAGGTTGACTGGAAGGTCAAGCAGGTGCTGTGTCAAAGCTGCCTTACAAATGACACAAAAAGCCAGGAGCCTCAACTGCCCTTCCACTAAAATCAGAAGAGGTGCAAATCCTATGGGATGCCTCCCTAAACCAGACCATTTAAGAAGGCTCCACTTGCAAGTAGCACCTGAAACTTTGCTGATCTAAACACAAGGGCAGGCAGAAAATCTCCACTATTATCCTCCCCTGTAGACAGGCACTTTCCAGATGCAGACTGTCAAAGAGGTCAGGATTTTCAGAGGAATTACGCTTCTTTATAAAGAAGCAAAAGACAGTCATAATTTGTCACACTGGTGAAAAGGTTTTCATGCCATTTCCAGTTTTTACCCTCAGGCTGCACTAGAAAATCCAACACAGCCACCCACAAAGGCCTACACTGAAATGAAAACAGCAGTACAAGATCATCTGCACATTTCGTACCCTGAAAGGAATCTGCACCTATTTCTAAAAAGTGTCCCCAGCTGCCAGTGACCAAGGGAAGATGGTGTCAATGGCAGGAGCCTCACCCTGTTCAAGTGGCAGTGCAGGCCGTGGTGCAGGATGGAATGGAAGTTCTCCAGGCGGCTCCCATGGAAGGCATAGATAAGGTCCTGCTCTCCCTTGGTCTCAGCAAACTTGGTGTTCATTTGATCACAGTATATGATCTCAAAGAGGTAGTCTGGAGGAGGAACTGCAGCCCCAGACATCCCTGTGAGTTCCTGGATCTTCTCGTACTTAAAAACAGGAAGGAATATCAGTGTTAGTTTATGTGGTTAGATTACTCACTGGAAATTCTGCTTCCTGTCCCTTCATACTATTTAATGTATTCCAATTATACTTTTCTGAGTTAGAATTTAACACTGTCACAATTTAGAATTAGGTGGACAGTAAAAATTCTGCTGGTTTCTTGCTATCAAAGTTAAATCCTAATTCTTCTCTCCAGAAAAAACCCCAAACCTGAATTGTAATTATGAATTAATTTATGATGCAAGGACAATATCACAATTCTACTTCAGCTACTAAGACAATATATTCATCTGAATATATCTGACAATATATTCAGCTGATCTTGAAAGAGAAAAAAACATGAAAACAGAAGTTGTTTTCATCTTGCTGCTAATCTCTTCAAATATTTTGATCCCTGTTACAGAAGTGCCTCAGTGGCTCTGAACCTTTCCCTTTTTGGGGCAGTATGCAGAAGATGAGAGTTCTCTTTCTCAGTGACAAGCAGGACCCAGCTCCATGACACCCAAGTTGGACTGTCTCGGTCTAAACCATGCATGTAGGTGTTAGGTTAACTGCAGTAACCAACTACAATCACTGCCCACCATCAACTACTGACAGTGAACCAGTGTTCCTGAAAATTTTACTTAAAAACACCCCTCTCTATATACAGAGAAGAATTTATGGATTTATGGATTTATGTTCAACTGTCAAGCTCTCACAACCAACTTAATTCTGACAGGAGGAAATATTCTCTGGAGCGCAAGTTTGCCTTAAAAACCAAATTCTAATCAAGATTTTCAGAATTCAAAACTTACGTCCTGTTTCTTAGTACTTTGTATCACGAAGACTTTAGATGATAGAATCCAACTAAACAGGTCCCATGTCCTTTTATCTGTATTTGGAACAGACTCCAGAAGCTCTTTCAGGCTTGGTAGAGCGTTGGTATCTGCAAGCTAACAGAGGCATTTAGCATGAGCTCCTTAGTACCATTGCGATTAAACAGGGACCTCTAGTGAAAACAAAACAATATTTCACCCCAACAAACTTAAAAAACAGGTTCTGTTCTGAGATACAAACACTTGTATCCAGTTTGTGGGGAAGTCTGTCAATTGCTCTGAAAGCAAATAGCAAGCAAGTTATGAACAGTGATATTTACCAACAGTATCTGTAGGCTCTGTACAGGAACAATTAGACTCCTGAGAGAAAACAAGCTGTCACAGAGCAGTATGTGCAGCGGGCCTGACATGTGGGTGTTCAGGCCATGTAACATGCAAACCCTTCAATATGAATTTGAATTTCACGTTGGACAAGCTCTCATAACACTTCATAGAATATTACAAACATTAAGGCTAGAAAAGACGTCTGAGATTATTGAGTCCAACCATTAACCTAATTTTGCCAAGACCACCACTAAACCATGTCCCCAGGTGCCACATCTACATGTTTTCTGAACACCTCCAGGGATGGTGATTCCACCACTTCCCTAGGCAGCCTATTGTAATGCCTGACCACCCTTTCAGGGCAGAAATGTTCCAGAATACTCAATCTTGAGCAGCTTGAGGCCTCTTTCCCTCATCCTGTCGCTCACTACTTGGTACCTATCGCTTGTTACTTCACGTGCCCACACCGGATCTGGGCGTTTCCCAGTGTGGGTTAATCGGTCAGAATCCCAAACACTCTTTTAAGCCGGGATTCTTTGACTGGATAAACGCTTCATCCTGCTTTATCCGTGACCCTGCGGTGCCGCTGCCCTCACCTCGGCGGGCAGCCCGTGCTCCCCCATCGAGGAGGTGCCCCGGCTCTGCGGGAAGCTCCCCCGGGCCGGCCCCCGGCACTCACCAGCCCTTCGAAGTCCTTGGTGTCGCCGCTGGCGTAGCGGCCCGGGAAGGGCCTCAGCGCCGAGTCGCGCTTGTAGCTCTGCAGCGCGGCGGCAAACAGGCTGCACCGCAGGTCGGCGGCCAGCGGGTCCCGCCGCGCCGCCTCCCTGGCGCCCGGGGCCGCCTCGCCGGGGCTGGGGCCGGGCGCTGACNGCCCCGCCTCCGCCCGCCCCGAGCCGCTCCGGAGCTGTCGGTCCCTGCGCCGCTGGGAGCGGAGGCGGCTGGCGTTTGTGCCCGTTGCGTGGGGACGGGGAGGAAGGACGGAGGTCTGGAAGAATGGCTCCTTCGCCTCGGGGAGAGACGGGAGACGGTTAAAGCGGGCAGTGGCATCTTCTCCTCAGGCAGAGACCAGGAGAGGGGTTCAGGGGGCAGTGGCATCTTCCCCTCAGACAGAGACAGGGAGAACGTTCGTGGGGAATAGTGCCTTCCCCTCAGGCAGAGATCGGAAGAGAGGTACGAGAAGGAATGGCACCTTTGCCTTAGGTAATGACCTGAAGAAGGGTATGAGGAGGAAATGGTGCTATCCCTTCAGGATGAGACTGTGAGAGATTTGCAGTGGGAAAATGGCGCCATCCCCTCAGGTGTTGATCAAGAGAGGGATACAGCAGGCCATGGCATCTTCCCCTCAGGAGCAGACCAGGAGAGGGTAGAGATGGGAATGGCACCTTGCCCTCAGGTAGAGATTGGGAGAGGGCTACAGGGGGAAATGGCATCGCCCTCACAAGTAGAGACTGGGAGAGGGGTATGGGAGAATGGTACTTTCTCTTCAGGTGTAAACTGTGAGAGGCCTACAGGGTACAACAGCATCTTTTTTTCAGGTAGTGACCTGGAGGGGGTAAAGGGAGCAATTGCATCTTCCTCTCAGAGCCTGGAAGGGCATATGGGTTGAGGGGAAAAATGGCAGCTTCACCTCAGGTATAGACCAAGTCAGGGCCATGGCCCATGGACTGGGGGGCATGCGGAGGGGGACCCTAGCTCTCTGTACCCACTGTGCCAGCACATCAGGACCCCAAGGCAGTGGAGAGACAGTGACAGCATGCTGGGGTGTTAGTTGCACCGTGGCCATGTCAGATGGCTTGTGCCCCATCCTCTGCACAGCATCGGGAGGGTCCCTGGCCCCTGCCCTCAGCTGCTGGGGCATGGCAGATGCAAACTCCCAGCTTGGTCATTGCAAATATGTGAAAAAGCAGATTAACCAGAAAGGTCATCCAAGGAGACTGCTTTTTGTGTCAAATTTGGTTTTATGTATATCTTATTTTAACAGAGTTACTTAAGTCAAAAATCTGTAGATGTCATTACTGCTCAACAATTCACTTTATCATCCAAACTTGTAGTCTCAAGGAAGAATCCAGGTTTGTTTGAGTTATCTCTGCAGGCTGGCATTGCAGGATTAAGGGAGAGGATTTCACTTTTTAATTGAGCCTCTTCATCATTGTGCATTCACAATGTTGTTTGCATTCACATAGGTTGCATTCACTATGTTGCTTGAGATTGAGGCTCAGTGTTTGTCCTTGGAATGCTGGTGTGGTCTTAGTGCTGTGAAGCATCTTTCCAGTCCCAAGATGTCTTAGAAATCTCCATTATCAGGGTGGAAGTCCCCTCAACCCAAATGCTGTCGGTGTCCTGAGTACAATTTTGGAAATGTATAGCAGTATTGGATGTCTTCTAACACCTTTCTTGGTTTCTTCATTTAGGAGGGATATTGCACATATCCATGGAGTAACTGGTACAGACACTGCACAGATGCTCAGAAAAATGCTAAGGTCAGTTGTGAATACCTGTTACTGGGCTCTCATCTCGTAGCTGGATCTCCAGAGATAGCTGGAGCTGCCATTTGCAGCCTTCCTGAACAGAACACCAGTTGTATTACATACTGTCTAAAGGCAAACTGGTATCAAAGCAAAACAACTGGCAACTTCACTCCCAAGTGCAGAATTCCTATTCTTACTCATCCACTTGAATGGCTTGAAGTTTTTAATAATTCTGACTACATTTAATGATAAAGAGGTTTCAAAATTTTGGATAGAAGCAGATAAATCATAGCCTGTGCATAATTGCATTAAATTGTAATATATTCCACAATTATATATATAATTGAATTAAGTTGTAGCTTTGTTTACTTGCTTTCTACTAGTTTATCAAGAAAGCATCTTTCCATAACATTGCCTCAAAAAGGCTGCAATAGGAAGCCATCACTTCTAGGACAGCACAAATACTTCCTTGGGTCTGATATATTTAATGGCAACATGTAGACAAAATTATTTTAAAGGTGCCTTTAGTTTGCGTTACCCAATTTAGTAGATACCTGTACCTGTTTTCATCTTTGAAACATTGTCCAGTCTGTGAGGTCTGTGCTATTTTTCAACTTGTTTGCTCCAGAGGGTCTCCCACATGCCAGCAGCGTAGATGAGTGCCTTAAGATGAGAACTAGTACCACACAAAAGCTTTTCTCAGGAGCTGAGGAAATTACCCAGTCTTGAAATGCAGCTGGAGTGATTCCTTTCCATATTTCCATATCCTTGAGAGGATGTATTTTACTTTATCTGATGTGGTGCCTTATTCTGTGTAAATATCTCATATCTCTGACAGGCTGTTAGCAACATCATTCAGTGATCCAGCTCAGGACATGTCCGTTATCTCCCACGATGTTAGATTGTTCTGTGCAATCCTTTTGAAAAATCAGTCCTTGGCTGTCTAATTGGCTGGTTCCATTCACTAATAAATCATTAGATGTAACATTTTTTGTTAAAGAAGATTAGAAAATGGTAGAGATGTCTCTTTCAATTTCAGAAATTCTTTGCGTGAAATTTTACGTTGTTATTTTGAGCCCTTGAACTGATATAATTCCAGTGCCCTCATTTAAGATACCAATTAGTGTGGTAGAGGAAAGAGGAGGATTGGTCTTGATAACTGTGGAACAGGTAAAGACACTCCATGTAGCAGAAGGTGTGTCTCAAGTTTGGGAATTTCTGTATGCTGTATCTTTTACCTCACATCATGCCCAGGGCTGAGGTTTTGGGACAGAGCATGGGGTGGAGAGCAGGACACTCAGGGCACTGCCAGCTGGAAGACTGCTCTGGGGGATGGGGCATCCTGGCATGTGATTAAGGAGTGAGAATAGGCAATGGTCCCTGAGGAGAAGCTGAAAGACAGTGTGGTGAAATGGGAATGGTGAGCTGGAGGAAAAAGGTTTTCTTTGGAACCGCATCAGTTCTGGGGATGCTGAGCTTCCTGTGCCACTGCTTTTTATATTACTCTAAGAAAGTCAAAATGCAGTGAAAGACCTTTTGTGGCCTTGTTCTGGTTTAAAGAAATTAACCCAAAATAGATCTAAAACATCACTGGCACTGTAATACTTAATGGAGATTCTGAGAGCATTGATCCAAAACTGATGCCTACCTTTGGGATTCCAAATGGATGGTGCTTCCATTATGGCAAGCTCAGCTGCGTTCGGCAATGACAGATATTGATGAGATAACAAGTTTGCTGTATTGATGCTGCCTGAGAGTGCTCTGCTCAAACTCGTTTAACATTGGGCTAAACCCTGTATCACAAAGCTGCCCCTAAGCCAGAGATGAAGCACTGAAAGCTTTTGGGACTGTTTTGAAGGTGCTCCTTGGTGTGCTCGTGGTCCTGAGCATCAACCACTATAGGCTCAGGCCTGTAAAACGTAGGAGGATAAGGCTGGATAAAGTAATTGTACCTTTGAAGGGGAAGCACAATTCCCCTCAGGGTTAGCTGCAGCTGATAAGGTTTTCCAGCCTGTGCCTTGCAGAAACCCCAAACCAAAACAAAGGTTTCTTCTCATCCCTCTCCTGACAGCTCCAAGAGGCACTGTGTCGGCAAGGCTCTGGAGTCAGAAGAAATGTGGAACAGCTGCTGGTTTAGCTTTGGTGTTGCTGCTTTTTAATTAAGTGTGCTGCAAGTGTGTGCCGTGGGCTGGAAGCTGAAATTCAAAAGCATCTTTCCAGTCCTCTGGAAAACAACCTGATGAGCAATGCTTGAGCAGTATGTTGCACACCTCAGCATTTCTTAGTGACTGCATCCAACATCCCAAGCTTACTCCCACGCATTTGCACCCCTGCTTGGTGTGCTTCAATACCTACAGGCAGGCAAGACTTGCTGGGGCACTGGCAAGGAGCTCCTGTTTTATTTTTGGGGAGGACTCTTGAAATGTGTTTCTCTTTGCCCACTTTATTTTCCTAGATAGAAAAGCTATCCTTGGTGATTTGCTGTGATTCAGTGTAAAGATGGTTTTGTAAAAGATACTGAAAGAGTCGTTGCTGGTGCAGGAGTTTAAATAACATAGCTGTGTGGCTTCTTATGAAATTGAAGATCTGATTATTAAACATAGACCGTAATAAAAATAGTTTCTGGTGTTGGCGGATGCATTTCAGCAAAGAAATGTGGCTTAAATGTCTTCATTTAATTCCAGTGTGTTTAAAATTGATCTCATGGACCGGAAAAGAGGGTTTTTTTCCTCTTAACTAGGGTCTGTGAAGGAAATTAATACAGGAAGGGGAAAATAGAAATACAATACCACACTCAGTGAAACAAATGCTTATGACTGAGGGCTTCGTTCCTTGCTAGCACCACTGGAACAGCCAGCTGTATAAGATATGTTTTATTATGGAATTAACCTTGACCTAAGGTTCAAAGAGAAAGGTTAGTTTGAAATAAATCAGTAGTATGGTCAGGTCACTTCAAAGAGTCTAAAGCTGAGCTTGAAGATTGCATGCTGTTTATGTGTATCCAGTTGGAATAGAACATATGGTAAAGATAATAGAAGTAAACTATTTATCTCTTCCACCCGCCCCCACTTTGGATTTAACGCCTTTTTGTCCTTTGCATAGATCTACTGCAGGGGATGTTTTTATCCTGGGATGTTTATTGAAAACAGAAGTGTGGAATAAAACAACCTTTTTAAGTCAGCTGGGTAAAGTGGTTTTGCCTTTAACGTTTTTCCAATTGCTCAGATTAAAGTAAACCATTTTGGAAGTAGTCGTGAATATGGTGAATCATATTTCTTTGTCACTTGTCTCAGTGAATTCAGACAGTCTTAGAAAAATCAAAACAAAATGTGCTCAGTTCTGAATTATTGTTGTTTTAATATGAAAGCAGGATCATATTAAATTGTTACATGTAAATTACATGGATTTAAGAGCTTCCCAAATGCCAGATAACTAATGAGACATCCCAGTAAAAAGGACACGAGCATCCCCAGCTAGCACAGGGAATGGGAACTGAGGGTGGTTAAGCAATTTACATAAAGCCGCTTGCAAACTGTAGCAAAACTCCGATTTGTCCTCATGGCTACTTTAGATTCCAACCCTTTTTGATGTAGAGGACCAGAATCTCACCTGAGAATTCCTGAATTCTGCTGCTTTATCCACAAGACTAACTTGTATATTTTGGTCCATGTGCTCGTATTCTTTTGCTCTCTGTGCCACAAGGGAGATACTAGGACTTGAAAGGTAGGGTGTCCACCAGTAATTTGAGTCCAGGTTCAGCTTTGTGTAGGTCAAATATAAGAACTTTTCAATTCTTTCAAACACGTTGGATGCAACCTAGTTTATTGGAAGGTGTTCATGTCCATGGCAATGGGGTGGAACAGGATGATATTTAAGGTCCCTTCCAACTCAAACCATTCTTGGATTGGATGAATGACAAGGCAGATGCAGTGAGGGGCTGGCAGTTGTCTTAGATGCAGAGGTTCTCCCTGTTGATTGCAGCATTGAACTGCTGTAGTGCAAGGCCAGCACTGTAGGTTTGCAATGCTTACAGGGAAGCAGTGGGAAGAGCAGTGCTGGGATGCTGGGAAGCAGAGGGGATCCTCTGCTGAAATTAAAACCAGCTACTGTGCCAAGACATGGTCACTTGGTAAGAGTTTTCTTCCACAGATTGGTTTTTCCATAATGTGTTACATGTAGTTTGCAGATAGTAGCACGTTTTAAGATTTATGATTGCCTGACTTCTCCCATTAATAGGGAAATCTGATAATTGTTCATTTTAAAGTGATTGCTGAACAATAGGAAGGAGTATGCTTGTTAAAAACAAACATAAAAGCGAGCTAAATCTATGTTAGGGTGCTGAGCCTTTGATAAATTTTCTCCTTACTGCAGTCTTTGATCTGCCACACCAGAAAATAAACTCAGTGGGAGACTGGATATGGGATATAGAGCAGTTCACCTCTAGGTCATGGACTCCAACCCAAGCCAGGTCAGGAGTGAGCCTCTGGGTCAGTTCTGGCAGGAGCTGGGGGTGGCAGCACCCCCAATGTCTGTGCTGCACCTGTGTCATGGCACAGGGGGTTCCTGCAGCAAAGGGGGGACCTATTGCTTCTTCCCAACTTCTCTTCCCAAAGAGCTTTGCAGCTTTGCCAAGGAGATTAATGATATGGAAATACCCAGAGCAGCACAGGGGCTGCATCAGGATTTGGCTCTCAGGAATGCTTTTGCTGGAGAAAGCTGAGTGCTCTGGCATGGGATGCATGCATGTCATGCCCAGTCCTTCACACCAATCTCTGTGTTTTCCATCTTCTCAAAAAATGCAACAGCTGTGCCTGTTAATTATCAGTTAATCTAAACAAAAGGGAAGTCTGCGAAGTGGTCGTATCAACCTTGTAGGAAGAGACTTCTGGATGTGCAACAGTCGTCCCAGAGACAGCAACATCTCCTGGCAAATAAAGGGCTGTTACCTGAGAAATATTTGAGTCCTGTCTCCCCACCTTTGGAGGGTTATTTCAAAGGAAAAGTTGTGCAGCTTTGTTTTGGAAGGGCCCGGATGCAAATGGCTCCATGTAGGAAACACAGCACATGTTACAAGTCACAAATAAACTGATACCATGGACTAGTGTAAGGTTTTGTGGCTATGGAATGTGAATTTCTGGCTATGAACCTTGATCTAAGCTGAGAAGGAACATGGATGAGTTTAAACATTGTAACTGAAATCTCAGGATTTCTCACTGTTGGGGAAGTCACTTGAGTTTCTTTTTGATGGTTCCAAAAAGAGCAGAAACAGGGATTTTATTGCGCTTCAGCTCTGTCAGATGTGGGGAGCTGGTTCTGTTTTATCTCGTGCGTGAGACAGCTGCCAAGATTTATCTTTGCAGGAAGGGAAACAGAAGTGAGAAAGGTCTGGAATCTCATGTAGCTCTGGCCAGAATCATGTTATTTGAAATAACTGGTTATTTGAAGTTTGGCCAAACCTCACTCTGCACAAGAGTCTCAACACCAGACTAGAGCTGTAGACCCAGGCTGTCTGCAAGGGAACTGGACCCTGAAGCTCTGGTCCAGCTTCAGCGCTGTGTGGACAGTATGTAAGGAACTGCCAGAGTGATCCCACTTCTGCTGAGCTCCAAAATACCCATCCTGGGATGCAGTGAGGCTTGTCCTTAAGCTTCTGTGACTCTCATCTCTGTGGTGTTGGAGAGGATAAAGCAGCACTTAAAGGCAAATTTTGCCTGGAGAGGACCAGCTTTCCCCTGTGTCTGAGCATCCCATCTGCCGTGTTGCTCTTTTTTGAGCCCAAGGATGCCTCTTTGCAGTGAAAACAGCCAAGGAGGGGCTTGGCGTGAGTGGTGTGTGTTGTGTCTGCTTTAGCTCGTGTCCCAGGGAGAGGCCCTGTGCTGGATTCCAGCTGCCGGCTGATGGCAGCAGCGGATCTGCACAGAGGCAAGCTCTGCCTGCTCACCTGCCTCTGCCCTCCGCTGCTCTGACCACATGACCCCAAATATTGCAATTTCGGGTTGTTCCCACTGCCCTGCTGCGAACCAGCCATTGCTTCTGATCAAGAAAATCATACACAGGAGAGCGATCGGAGAGTTGCGTGGAAATAATTCTGCTGCTTCAAGGGGAAAAACTGCCAGAAACTTTCTTTGTCTGCACAGCCACCTGCTGATGTGCCCCTTCATGCACAGAACTGGTGAATCATCTCCAAGAATATATGTCAGGCGCTTAGTTGTTCCTTCTCTAAAGACGGGACTGATATTTCCTTGGGAGCTGGGAAGCGACAGGACAGTTCCCCCTCTCTTGGAGGGACTGTGGGGTTTGCCTCCCTGCTATCCTGCTTTTCCCTGGGATGTGTCAGTGCATGGCATTACACTGAAAGGGAAAGATTCCCTGCTTGCCTTCTTCAACACAAACAGTGATTTTAGGGGAAGAAAGAGGACAATATACTATTGTTACATTGCTCCCTACCTCAGCCTCACACTGAAATATTTAAGGTCCCCCATGAATAATGCAGCCTCAGCCCCAAGCCTGTTTTGCACTTCACACTAAGCGGGCCCATAAAACACCAGGATTGCTCCCGGCATACATTATGCTGTATAGAACATCTCCTACCGAGCAAAGCTTTGTCTTCACTGCCACAAAGGCTGTTGGGATTTTTTCCCTGTCTCCAAGAGAGATAACGAGCATGAGAGCTCTCGTTTTAAAATATTAGTGGGAACAAGTCACCTATGGTGTTTTACCTGCTGCTAACTAGCTGTGGTCCACACTGCATCTCCCGCTTGTGCTGATCCCATGTCATTCCCTTTTTATCCAGGGGCTTATAGCAGGAGAGCTATACAACATGTAATCTATGGGAAAATCTGTCATATTTAGCTGTCAGGCAGGAGACAAACTGATACATTAGGAGTCAGGATTGCTTCATAACCCAAAACAGGAATTCTTTCTTTCTCAACTAAGAATTATGTACCTAAAATGCAGCAAGGAGCAGGAGCAGTACGTTGTAATGGCTTGAGGTTCATCCACACTGTCACATACAGAATGTCCCTTCCCAGGCCCTTGTAAAGTTCATGAGAGATTTTTGTAACATTTTAATGATGATGCTATTCAGAACAGGACCCCTTTGGTGTCTGTTTAATCACTTCCAGCCATGCTGTGCAAAGAAGAACTGAGGCAAGAAGAAAAAAAGTGTGTGGCCTCAACTGCTTTCCATGAAGATACCTTTGCACTCACCCTAAACTACAAAGGTGAGGCTCTTGATGAATTTTGGATTAAAAGGAGCATTATGTCTCCATGGACATCTGGTTTGTCATCAATAATGACATTAGGATCTGTCACATAGGAATTGCCATCTGTGATCCGGTCAGAGGCCTTTCAAAGGGAGGGAAGTGGGAGGGTGGAGATCAAGGAATGGTTTGTTCCAGGGAATAGTGGCTTAGAAGCCCCAGAGATGCACATGCCATTCCTTCAGCTCAGCAAATCACTCCATTCCTTCATCAGCTCTAGGACAGAAGTATAAAAATCTCGGGTTTTAGAAAAACCTTGGGAAGCATTTGCTAAAGGGAAGAGATGAAGCAGGAAAAGGTAGGATTGTCTGCAAGGTGGAAAAAAAAAATAGGACTATACAATTATAGAATGGTTTGGATTGGAAGGGACCTTAATGATCACCTCGTTCTAACTCCCCTGCCATGGGCAGAGATACCTTCCTCTAGACCAGATTTCTCAGAGCTCCATCCATCTTGGCCTTAAACATTTCCAGGCATCCACAGCTTTCCTAGGCAGTCTATGCTGGTGCCTCCCCACCCTCACAGGGTAGAGTTTCTTTCTGATATCTAATCTAAACCTACTCTTTCTGAGTGCAAAGGTTCATCCAGAGGTTTTCCGGCTGCTTTCTTGCATCATCTGAGTTACACCATCTTCGAACTCTCTTCCAAACCAGTGCTGTTTGGAAAGGTGAGTGTCTCTGGAAACCCACCTGCTGCCACAGCAATAACATTAAACCTCCCCAGTGATGCTATTTTCCACATATTTTGTTAATCTCTTTATTAGACAGGTATGAACTTTCCCCATTGATACCTAAGATTATTCCGTTCACCAGCCTATCAGCTGTTTATTTAGAGGTAAATTGTCATCCTGTATTTTGGCCATCAATCCCCATTAGTTTCTTTATATGGGTGATTGAATAGTCCATTGCCTGTACCAAGAAGCACCCATTAATTGTCCCACAGAGCTTTAGCTTTATTAGAAACAATTCATGTCAGCCTAGGCCAGAAGAAAGGCTCTTAGCTGGATTGTTTTGGTTGCATTACTTGGAAGGTGGCTTTTGAGCACCTGGGAGGAGTGCTGCATCCAAGTGGGCTGATTTTGTTGGAGAAATGCAGATACAGCTGTGAGCAAAATGAGGATTTGCTGCAAGGGCACACAAAATGCATTTAAATCTGCAGAAATGTCTCTTTGGTTTGCCCCATTTGGGTCAGTCTGGAAAGAATCTCCAAGAATTTGAAGTAAATGTTTCCGACACTTGTCTGTCTTTGGGCTTTAAAATGCCAGTAGATCTCAGGACTTGCCATTGGTGTTTCTCTTCCTTTTTCATTCTCCCTCTTCATTCCTCACACCACCAGCCCAGAAATTTCCATTTTTGCAGCGTTTCAGGCTGCAGTAAGCTGGTTACAAGCAATTTGGCTCACTGCTCTGCAGAAAAAAAAGTGTGGAAGGCAGGAGGAATTGCTGCAAATCGCTATTCGGCTGCTCTTCATCACACTGGCTCTGGCTTCCATCTACCCGACAGCCCCGCTAAAAGGATAATAATGCTTTAAAAATTAGAGTCAGCCGAACAACTACTTCATAAATTCATGGCCTTGCCCTGATCCTTTCCAGAAGTTTTTCTTTCAGCTTGAGTCCACGTCAGACCTTGAATTCCTTCCCTTTGGAAATGCTGCTGCTTTTCTACTTTGGGAGTACTCGCTGGGTCACCCAGCTATGCCAAGGGGGTTACCAATTATCTCTCATTACCTCAACAGAAACAAGCCTAATTTTGGGATAATCTTGTGCTCTCTCCTTCAGAGAACACAGGATAATCTCTCAGGGATATTGTCTCATTGTGGGATTTTGTCCTTGATAAATAAACCAGTCCTGAAATCCTATTAAGAGATATTCTGCCTCCCTTTAAAATAGATAATAGATAAACTCAGATGAGACAAACTTGTGTGGAAATCGGAAGAGACCCTTGGCTTTGCCTACCTGATGGGAAGCAGCTCTGGTTTGTAGCAGCTGTTCCCATCTGTACCACTTCTGAAAGCAGTTGGAGATCTAAAACAGCCCTGGCTTTTTATATGGAACTGATGATCCTTCTCAGCTCTTCAAATCCACCTCAAGCTACCAGAAGAAAACTATGGCAAATGGACTGGGGTCTTGCTTGAGATGTGGTGGACAGGGAGCACTGCTTGAATGGGTGGTACAGCATCTTTTCAATGCACATCGTGTCCTACTAGTGGCAAGGGATGAATTGTCCCACTGGCTTTTCCACCTACTCCAAAGGTGTGCAGTGCTAGAGAATCTGAATAGGAGAGGTTCCACCACTGCCAGATGAAGGTGAGACTCAGCATTATTGTTCTGCTTCATAATTTAAAACTCAGCAGGAAGAGTACCTGGCTGGCAGTTTTGACGATTTTCAGCCTGGTCCCCTAAAGAAGGTGACTTCTTAGTCGGTGTGTTCTCCAAAATAACTCTGACCCTAGTGTCTCACTTTATCCGCTTGAAGAAAGGGACAAGATTGCCATCCATGGAGACATTAAAAGGCTCTGCGAACATTAAATCCCTTCAAATTTATGTCTTTATGTCATTAAGGAAGTTCAGACAATAAAAGAAAACCAAATCCATCAGTTGTGAGGGAAGTTTGAAAACATTCTTCAAAAAGAAAGTAGATTTCATGAAAAAGTTGAGGGAGGTGTAAAAATGAAATCTCTTATTTTACAAATCTGACACCTCCAGCAAAGTCAAATTGCTTCTCAAAGGATGCCGATGGGAAGAGGGAACCTACCCAAGTCCAGGATTCATAAAAACGGAGATAAAGTAGTTGGTGTTGTGTTAGATTTGTTTGGGGGTTTTTAATTTACTCAGAGCTGCTCAGCTGTGGAGGACTCAAGTCCCTACTCTGTATCTCTATAGGTTTTGTTGTGCATGGGATCAGTGTCTCCCTGTAGCTGGTTTTGTGACTGAAAATGATGACAGTGATCTATTCTCTTGGATTCTTTTCTTCGTAGCATTTTGCTTTTGGCCTCCTCTGGACTTTGAGAGTCAGGGATCTGCTTCACCCATGAGCCAGGAAGCACATCTGCTTTTGAGATGTACAAGAAGAGATCACCACACTTCTCCATTTTTGGGGAGAAAATGTATGAATGGGTTTTTTTGAAAGTATGAATATATGAGATTTATGAATGTATCTCATATAATAAGGGCCATTCCCTTTCAGTCGCGTGTTGCCATATTCCCCCAGCTCTACACTGCCTGAGCCTTTCTAGTGTCCATGAATAATTTCTCTTGGTGCAAACAGTAATTTAACCCTGCAGATTAATTTTGGTGGAGCTGCAGCAGGGTCCAGGTCTGGCACATCTCCTCATAAAGAGAAGCTCTCTCTTCCTTGCTGCAGAAGCTGCTGGGGCTGTAATCTGTCTCCTGTGCCACATCCTTGCCCGAGGACTGGCAAGCCTGAGCCTATTCTTCAAAAATAAATCCATCACAGCAGCAGGGAGCGGATGAAGCCTCTGCAGATATAAAGGTCAAACGATAAAGGCCACGTTAAAATATGCTCATAGGAAATGGCCCCTTATAAGTACTCTGTGATCTAATTACTTATGTCAGGCAGATAAGCATGGACAGCAATTATTTTTAACCTAAATCACGCAAACAACTACTGTAGGAGCTTTGCCAGTTCTCAGCATTTCTTTCAATTATTTTTGGGGCAAACATGGAGCTCTGCAGGACAAACAGCTGTCTTAAAGGATTGGTTTTCAGTTTCTTGAAGGTGGGGAGCTGCTTTAGTTATCTTTGGTTATCTTTTTTTTCCTCTTCTGAGAAAAATAAACCCTACATGTTGCATGTAGTCCATGGGCAGCCCACTGGGCTGAGCATGGTTTGCAGTGCACATGGAGCAGGACTGGGGTTTATTTTCCTGCTGGCATTGCTGGATATGGGCAGAGGGGAAAGCTGTAGCTGAAGACAGCAGTTCTTCATGCTGGAGGATAGCAGCTCCTGGGGCCTGGTGGGTTGGTGTGATGAACAGTGATTTGGAGGGAGAGAGTTGTTCCTCACCCTGCCACAGGTAATGGCCTTAGGGATTGAGCAAAGGACTGCACCTGAGAGAGGAGCCACACAGGAGCACATTAACTCTTGGTCTCTGTGAAGAATGGAGGTCCCAGCCTGTGAATCCATCTCTAACTCTACGCAGAGATGCTGTGAGTTGATCCTAAGCCCAGAGCAAGAGCACAGGATAGGAACCTCATTGCCCTTTTGCAGGCAGCTGTCACAGCCTTCTGCTCCTGCCTGGCACACAAAATCCAGGTCTGCTTGGTCCAGCATCATCTTTCAGCCTCTGCATGGCCTAAAATCTTCCTTTGTGGTCCTAGAGAAGCTTTTTAGCCAAGAACATTTCTCTGTGCCTTACAGAGATTTTGGGACCATGTATCATCTTACATGATGCTTCAGTCTTGGCTCTTTGACCTGTGCCTGAGGGAGCTGCCCCTGTTCTCTCAAGGTCATTTGAATATCAGCAGAGGCGTTCATCATCCTGGGGCCTCAAGGAAGGTATTGATCACCTATGATGAATCGGCACATGTGTTGTGCAGGAGGAATGATTAGTTAATGGATGAAAGATGTGAGAGCTCGCGCTTTCGTTCCAGGTCACTTCTTCTTTCTTCTCCTTGATGCGAGAGTCTCCTTCCCCCGTGGTGTGGGAGATGCAGAGGAGAGAGAGTGAACAGCTGTAGGAGCCAGTGCATGTTGGTGGCACCTTCTCCTGGGACACAGTCTGGGTGGTCCTACCTTCTTTTACTTTCCAGCTTGGCCTGACAGACCATCCCTGAGCAGTGGGTTTGCAGCAATGCTCCAGCCATGTATGGTCCGTAGGGAATGGAAGGGACATGGGTGAGTGCCTGAGGCACCAATGCGTAGTGGGATCATTTTGTAGTTCCGCAACTTTGGAGTGAGGAAGAGGAGATGCTCTCTGCCTCTCAGTCATTCTGCTCTCCCAGCCTGCAGGAATTACTGCAAATCATGATTTATTAAATCTTTGTAAATCCAGCATGGTATTGCATGTCCCCACTGAGAACTCTTCTGCACGAGGTGTTATTCCAAAGGGCTGTTTCTGATTGATTTTTTTCACCCCCGATTTTTTTCCTATATGAATGTTTTGGAAGAAAAGCACATTATTCCAAATGCGATTAAGTCATTTGGAAGAGGATTATGGTGTTTTGGAATAACACCCTCTTATTCCAGAATGAGATCAGTCACACAGGGAGTTAATCGGAAACAGCTATTTTGCTCCTCTGGGAATCCTCCACCAGCATGACAGATGGTTGGAGCCACTCCTACCCCTGCTGCCCACTGGTGCCTTGGTCCACCCGTGGGGTCTAAGGCCAGACGATGGGTTACGGCTCAATAATTTAGAGATATAATTTAATTGTTTCTGGCCTTGACCCTGGGATTTCTGTAGTAGTGAAACCTCAGCGTCCTCCACAAAAATCACAACAAATAGGCATTTCATGGCTGAAAATCAAGATGATGTGTAAAGGTGGTGTTGTCTTCAAGAGATATTTGCTTCCCCAAGAGCCTCTGCATTTATTTCAGTAAGTGCTTGATTGAGCTGCACCACTGGCAGCTGCATTTACCCCTCTGCATTGCTCTTCCTGTCAGCTGTGGTGAGCTGCATCCCTTGGCCATTGTCATGAAGACATTGGTGTAACCCGTGGCCTAGAGCAGCCTGGTCTAGTGAAGGATGTCCCTGTTCATGGCAGGTGGCTGGAACCAGCTAATTTTTACATCCTTCCAAACACAAACCGTTCTAGGATTCTGTGATGCTGTGATCGTGCTGCACACACGTGTGCATCCTCTGCAGGCACACACGGCTCTGGCGTCACACTTCATGATGCAACAACCCAGAAACTTGTGGCTTCCATATGCCACAAATTATATTTTTTTCATCCTTTGATATGTATTTATTATTGAAAATTAAAGGGTTTCCTAAATTTTTATTTCTGAGCTGGGCCAAACACAGCTTAGGCAGTAAGCAATGCATATTTATTTCCAGCTCATGAAGGAAAAATATAACATCTTTCCTTGTGTTTCTATAATTTCTTTTCTGTGCATATGCAAATTGCAGGTTTATTTGTGCAAGATTTATGCAACTAAATGATGGGGAATTATAGAGGCAATTCAGTGCTCAGAAAGAAGAGACACAATTGCTGCAATTTGCTCGTGCCATGCGCTAATTCCTTTGGAAAATGCTTTTGCTCATTTATTTGCACCGAACACCAATTTCTGCACCCCTAAGCAAGCTTGGGAAATGTTCTCTGGGCTCAATAGACTGCAAATGGTTTATACTTCTTTCCTCCTGTGCCATCACCTCCCCATAATACTTTATAGCAATTAGTAACAATAATGAAATATAGCTGTGATTTCTCAGCACTGGAGAAACGCAAGCCAGCGCTTGTGAATCAAGCACATTTTCTGGTCAAATTGGCCATTTAAACATGCTGCTCAGGAAGCTTTAAATCCACCTTGATGGATCACTCTGAGCTGAGCTCCATGGGGGGCAAAAACCCTGCTGGAAGCAGATTTTTTTCCCAGCCAAAGCTGAACCTGTGCTATGAGGTGATGCTCACAGCTCTGGGAGAACCTCTCGCTCAGGCATGAACCAATGGATTGTGCTTGCTGACAAGCAGCATCCTCATTGCTGCAGGGAAACCTTGGCTCACAAAGGGAGTGGCAGCCTGAGCTGAGGCAGCTCCCAGGATTTTCTCCACATATCTCCTCAGTGAGGCCAAATAGGGAAATCCCACGGAGCTGGGATCATAGAATGATGGAATCATTTAGGTTGGAAAAGATCATTAAGATCATTGAGTCCAATTGAGCCTCCTTTACTCCAGACTGAGCCCCCCCAGCTCCTTCAGCTACTCCTGGTGCTCCAGACCCTTCCCCAGCTCTGTTCCCTTCTCTTATGCTCCAGACTCTCACTGTCTGTCTTGGAGTGAGGGGCCCAAAACTGGCTCCAGGATTGGAGGTGCCTCTGCAGTGCCCAGTACAGGGAGATGATCACTGCCCTGGTCCTGCTGGCCACATTATTGCTGACATGGGCCAGGTGCCATTGGCCTTCTTGCCCAGTGGGCACACTCTGGCTCATGTTTGCTGTCAACCAGCACCCCCAGGTCCTTTCCCACCAGGCAGCATTCCAGCCACTCTTCCCAAGCCTGTCACATCACATGAGGTTGTTGTGACCCAAGTGCAGGACCCGGCACTTCACCTAATGCCCTAGTTCCGATGCCCGGATGCAGGATGGAGACAGGACACAGAGATGGAGGTCCAGGGCCCCAGGAACTAACCTGGAGGTCCTGCAAAAGGACTTGTTGTAGTTAAATGTCACAAGACAGCTGGTGCCCAGCACTTAGGAGAAAGGGAAGTGATTTAGTTTTGGTCATTATCAGAAAAACATGTGTGGAGGACGGGCAATGAGAAGAGCAGCCGTTTTCTATTAGGATAAGAGTAGGTCAGGTGTAGTTAAAACTGGGTAAATGGAGCAGGAAATGTGGCTGTATATTACTCACCCAAGATATATTGCACACATTAGCCTTGTTTGATCGGGTTATTTGGAGATTCGATGCTCCAAGTGGTGTTTTAGGGTGGCCAAATCCAGGCTTTGTACTCTATTAAAATAAATATATTGCTTGTGTTTAATAAAGTCTCTGAGTTTCCATGTAACTGAAAGTCTGCAAATGGTCTTTGCTGGGATCTTAATGAGTCCCTGCCTGCAATAGGCTTTTGAAGGTGGAAGGTGTGATATTAATATTGTTTATGTAGCAAAATAATTTATGAATGTTCATTTAATGATGTTGCCGGCTTCCAACGTGTTTCTGTTCTTGGGAGCTCTAATGGGTTTTCTCTCCCAGCACAGAGCTGCCTCATGGAAGCGCCAGAGGCTTTGCTGCAAGGGCTCGTGGGCTGCCCTGTGCTGTGGAAATGCATCAGACTGGTGGAGCAAAGATAGTGGGAGAACTGCAAGGCTGGTCTGAAATTGAGCTGTGAAGACTGCCCTGGTTTTGCAGAAGGATTAGGAAAAGTTGCTTTTCTCTGTTAAAAAGCCCATGCAATGCAGAAGGCTTTATTAGCACTAGACAAGACAAAGTGTATTGGTTGGTGGTTTTTTTTTTTTGTGTGTCTGAAGATTTTGAGTCTAAATGAAGTGTGTCTTCTCAAAAGAAGTTGAGAGGGGAGGTGCTAAGGTAGACAGTTGTTACCTACTTAATTTAACTTTCTTAGACTATATTCTAAGAAATCATACCTTTTATCTCACCTGTATCCTTTGCAGCATCTTTGCATTTACCTTTGGTAAGGCTCTTTATCATTTCCCTATAGCTCCTTCCTAGCCTCTTGGATAAATATGATAGATAAATACATGCGTCTGGCATGGCAGCATCTTGCTTTCCTTTCAGGGATGGAGGACTGAGGTCCAGGTCCCTCTGAATGGTGGAGTCCACATGGGCAGGCTTATCCCGTGGAAGGGTGATGTAAAAGGCAGAGCTAATCTCCCAGGGGGCAAATCCTGCTCTGGGGCTCAGCTCAGCTCTGGTAGCTCTGGATTTAGACATCCCAGCAGGAGGAGGAAGGAGCCCAAGCAGGGAACCTTAGCCAAGCATTGAATCCACCTGAGACTTGCCAAACCTGGACTCTGGAGAGAAGCCTCTACTGCAGCTATAGAGGATGCTGCACATACAAACCAAAACCCAAACCAAGTGTGGGGGCACTTTCCCAGCTTTATTTTCCCTGGCTGCCCCAGGGCGATGCTTGGTGCATCATCCACAACCACCATCCCATCTGCGGGCAGTAAATCCTGCGGCAGCAGTCGGAGCTGACTGCGGCTTGGTTCCCCCTTTGCCTCCAACAAAGCTGTATTGTTTTGGCGTGACCTGCTTTTAGGAGCCCCCTGAGGTCCAGCCGTATATCTGTCCTTGCCAGATCCTGGAGGGCGGCTGGGACCCCAGCGGGGTCAGCAAAAGGGTATGTCACGGCTGGACGGCAATTATCCTCTGGGCTGGGAAAAGCCAGGGCCAAAGCTGTGCCATGACCTGGGGTCTCTTAAAAAACCTTTGAATGGTTTCAGGCTAGTGAAGGTTGGGTTGCTTTGCCTCAGCGTGTCTTCTGCATCCTCCCCCAGGCATCCTCTGCTGAAAAATTTCACTTGTTCTGCTTAGCAGTTACTTTATTTGGACATCACGTAGCGAACGCATCCCACTTTGCCCTGCCCTGGCACCCCTGGGCTGGAGGGAATGTCCTTTGACCCCTTGTGATGAAATCCTGCAGGACTGAAGCGCCGTGCTTCAAATCATTAGTTCCTTAGTTTCTCATTCTCCAGTTCTGGGTATCTGCTTGGCAGGCCACTAAATGGGTTTAAACCTAAAGAAATGGCAAACTGTGAGTGTGCAAACTTCTTGGCTTGTGTTAAACGGGAGACAGAAGCGGAGTCTGGATAGAAATAGGCAAACTAAACCCAGAAGATTGGTATCCAGGACAGCTCAGAAGGGGATGGCTGGGGAGGTGTCAATGTCTGCCCACGATGGGCTGGAGGGGAGGCAGCCACTTTGGAGGGAAGCTCTGCATGCCACCTCCCCATGCTCAATATCACTTTATTTATTTAATTTCCCCCAAGCGAAAGCAGCCCAATTCCCTCTCTAAGCAAGCTCTGCGAGTCAGTGGCAGAGCTGGTCAGCCCCTTCCCATGGCTCCATCAGTCCATCAATCCACTCTAATAAAAAAACTATGGGCAGAAGGTGCTCGTTTTGGGGGAGGGATACTGTCGCCCCAGGGAGATGCCAGTGTGTCCTGTATGCATTAATGAAACACTTTCTTTCTGGTTAGGACTTGAAGGATGCTCATTGAAAATCAGGCTGCCATGGAAACCAAAGGTGTTTAGTCTTTTGGGAATGCTGTTGGACAGAGGCAGGGAGAGGTGTGGGAGGGGGGGAGAACAGCCTCTGAAGAAGAGGCATTTTAGCAAACCCCTTGATTCACCATCAGTCCGTGCCTGTCTGTTGCTTGCGGCTGCTAAGTGTGGGAGGGAAGGGTTTGTCCCTTTACTGGATGCTCTTCATGGCCTCCTTGCCCTCGGTGTGTCCCTGAGTGGATGGGGCATGTGGACCCTCACAGCTGCAGGGGCAGGGATTTGCTGTGGCAGCGGCGCAGGGTGCGGGCGGGATCAGCAGCCATGGAGCCCCCAGCATCCTTGTTGCCATTGGCACCAGGTCCCTGACAGGAGGCAGCAGGTCAGGGACCTTTGGCTGCTCAGGAACCCTAGTCCTGGCACCCTGCCCCCCCCAGCCCGCTCCTCGACGATGAAGCACAGGAAGGTGCAAGCATGGAGAAATAATGGAATTATTGCTCTGTCATGTACCATTCATTTTAATTAACGCAGCACGTCGGCGCTGTGACAGCAGTATTAACGAAGGTTGGGAGGTTACTGCAAAACAATGTCGTCTTCCTGCACCTTGTCACTTCCCAGCGCTGTCCCTGGACCAAAGCCTCTCTCCTTCCCCTGTTCATTCCACTTTCCATCCTCAGGCGCTCGCTGGGAGCCTGTGTCCGCAGGCAGGAGCTGGGGGCTGCTCCCACTTGCCCTCGGCCCCACACAACCCCTCACCATCAGAAGTACCTACTAATGCATGTTTTAATTAGAATAATCAATGAGTTGCATTAGGAAAAGGATGGGAGCAGATCCCTGTTGCACGGACAGAACAGCTCTTCGTTGTGGCTCATACAACACCATGCACTAAAGCTGCTGGAGGTTGTAATTAAGGTTAATTAATTGCAAAGA
The DNA here is from genome assembly GCA_013396875.1 of Vireo altiloquus. Classification (NCBI taxonomy): domain Eukaryota; kingdom Metazoa; phylum Chordata; class Aves; order Passeriformes; family Vireonidae; genus Vireo; species Vireo altiloquus. The sequence goes on along the minus strand of VZRF01013970.1, from coordinate 1,323,368 downwards.
TCGCCAGTGCTTTCTGTTGGGCACCTTGATTAGGGGCTGCTCAGTGCAGTGGGGGCAAACCCGGGGAGCTGTACAGTGGCTCAGCCTGGGCTCGAAGGCAAAATGCAAAGAAATAGATTGAAAGAGCTAACAGCCACCCTTCTTCCCATCAAATATTCCTGAAATCAGCACGTTCCTGCAGAAAACCCCAGCGCATTGGAAAATCCTCAGCACTGAGAGCTGGGGCTGTCAGTGCCGGCTGCTCGAGGATCGATTCGCCCGTGATTTGGATTTCTCCTTTCGCAGCAGTTAATGTTTTGCCACCATATCCCGCTCCGTAATTACAATGACTGCATGGATCAATTAGCGCTGCTTAAAGCCATTAGCAGCCCAGCCCCTTAGCCCGGAGCTCATGTGTGTGGGGAAGCCACGGAGGGACCCATCCACACAGTACCCGCAGTGGGCAGCCCCTCACTTCTTTTAAATTCAATTTCATTCTGGTTTTCCATGTTCACCCCATGAGCTCCAGTGGGGTGGCTCAGTTTAAAGGATGGAGATGAAGCTCCAAGCCCTTCACAAACTCATCCTGATGAATTGGTGAGCACAAACACCTCGAACACCAGCTTTCCATTCCAAATACAAACATTTCCGTTCACTTTTTATCTTACACCAAAAGTGAATAACATCCAAAATTTTCCCCAAACTGGGCATTTCTTCCAAGGTCTTCCCTAAAAACTTAGGTTAAAAAAGTCCTGGTAGAAGCCATGGCTGTTAACCAAATCTTGTAACATTAACATTTCCCATGCGAGGACTTTTCCTCTCTTTTCCTCCCTTTGACGAAAGGCTTTACCAGGTTTAATGGTAACATGTCCCAACCTGTGTGGCCAGGCTGTCCCTGGGCAGAGCTGGTGTCCCTAGCAGGATTCCTCTGTATTAAAGAAACATGAATAGCTCCAAGGTGCTTTTATTTTTTTCCTATTACTTATAATTTCATCATATAAGGAAAAAAACCATTAAGTTGGTGTAAAACCTGTATTTTCAACAGGACTGAGGGACCTTATGTTCTGGAGACCCCATTGGGTCCATGAGGCAACTTGGTAGTCCCTGGGAGACGCTGGGGGGGCTGATTTCCCAGCCCCAAATCATAAATCATGCATATAAAAAGTCACCCAGGGCACTCTAACCCAGCGTGGGGCAACTGTAAATATTTTTGATCTAAGGGATTATTTTCTCTTTGGGCAATGGCTCGCTCTGTGTGTGACATCTCATTCCTAGATCGATGTTTTATAGGCACGTGGGCCCTTGTATCTGCTCATGGTTAGTTGATAATGCCAAAACATATGGGCTGTCGTGTACTTCTCCATGTATTCCTGTTATATAGGCTCCAAAAATAACTTGAGGGTTAAAAAATAAATAAATCTCAAGGATGGTATTGTTCGTGCTAGATAAAATCCTGTGAACAAAGCAATTGGCATCATTTCACTTGCAAATTGAGCAGCGAAGCAAAATACCATTTATGAAACTGTAATTTATTCTTGGAAAATCAAGCACTTACAATGTCGGCTTGTCGCAGGTTAAGTTACAGAAAAGGGAAAAAATAGATTAATGATGAACGTGACAACATTTCAGGGTAAATCATCACAGTGAAAGCCTTTGAAAACCCTGTTTGCTCCCTGCACAAACGGGATTTTTATTTTTTTCTCCCAAGAATATTAAACCAGGGATTGCTTTGGTGCCGGGTGCAGCCGAGCAGGCAATGGCAAGGTCTGAGGAAGTCCTTGCACCCCTTTTACCCCCATCCTGCTGCATCCTGTGCTGGGGACCCCTCACTACTTTTGGAAGCCAAAAAGCAAAGTCTGGTGCATTATTTTTTCCTTGCCTACAATTAGTCCATCCCTTAACGATCCTCTTTCTTGCAGATGTTCTTATCATATTCACAGAATCACAGACTGGTTTGGGTTGGAAGGGACTTTAAAGACCATCTAGTTCCAACCCCCTGCTATAGGCAGGGACACCTTCCACTAGACCAGGCTGCTCCAACCTGGCCTTGAACCCTTCCAGGAATATTCTTATATTTTGGTTCTGTACAACTAAAACGAGGCAATGTGAACAAGCAACTCTCCAGTGGGGACATCACCAGTGCCACCATTGGGGCATCAAACCCCATCACCAGCTCCTTCATATGATCCACAGATGTTCCTTGACAAACATTTCCCAAGGTCTCTCCTTTGCCCTGGTTTTTATTCCTTATCCCTCTTAGCCCTTTTTCTTCTGACCAGGAGACCACTCTCCACTGACAGACACCCCTTGAGAGCTGGAAGACACCATGGAGTTGTTGCAATGGGGATGGGAAGAAAATGAATATAATTTACACAAGAAGAGGACAGAGCTCATCAAAGTCCATAGGTGATGAGGAGGCATAGCCTTGTCTCCTGGCATGTGAGAGTTTCTGGACCAGTTGGAGCCACGAACCCCAGCCTGGAGCTGCATTTTTTATGTGCATCTTATATCTTTCTTTAGGGAAATATCAGCAGATAGTCCTAATCCCCACGATTTCTGCACCAGCATCTTTTGAGGTCTCACTGTTAAATGGCAATCACCACAATGATGAGGTGTTTGGGGCAGGAATGGGTATTTCTGTGATTCTGGCCAAGGCATTGCTCGTCCCCTGCAGCGCTCGCCGAAGGTGACAGCAAAACGGAGTTCACAACCCGAGGAGCGATTGCTGGCTGTAATAGTGTGTCACGTATTAAGGGAGCATGTTTGAAACCACCTTATATTATTAAAATTCATGGGAGTGATTTATAGGGGTTTTTAAAAACAGCAGCTTGCCAATATAAATTGGCTTAGGAAAGTCAACTGTAATCCACCCAGGTCCAAATAATGACATTTCCTCCAATACATCCAAAAAGCTGAAAAGCAGAAAATAATATCCAGGCTCCAGAGATAAGGCGAGCACCCAAGGGAAAAAGGACTCTGAAATATTCATGCAGCCGTAGATTGGATGGTGGAAATGGCCATTCCCAACGGCCGCATTTAGGGACTGATGAATTTAGTTACTGTACCTTTATATTTATCGCTCAATAAACAAGACAAGCTCCTTTACGAGGCCGAGCAAGACTAATTTAGCTATTTTAGCGCAGAGGAAATGGCTTTCTGGGCAAGGCGACGGGTTGGTAATTTTGTATGAAATTAGGAGACTTTTAATTTAGCCAAGGCAGCAAGCACTGTTGGGGTCTGAAGGTGCTGGGAATAACAGGGCTGGAGATGAGATGTGAGGATTAAATCCCCCCTGTAGCTGAGTTTTGGGGGACCCCACACTGAGAGACAGTGAAGCCTTTCTGGGCTGCCTGTACCTGCTGATAAAGATGTTCCAGCTCTCGATTTTTAAGATGATTTTTGGAGGCTGAGGCTGTTGCTGTGAAGGTTTTACAGCAGCCCTGCTGGAATCAAGTGTGGCTCTGTAAAAGCATCAGCAAATGAAGCAGTGATGCCCAAGCGGTATCAGTGCCAAAATGACCTTTCTAATAGTTAGGGCTTTATGGGATATTATAAATTCTCCCTGTGTTGGCAGGGTTATAACTAGGACATCAGCAGTAACATCTTCTCCAGTGATATCTGAGGCAGGAATGTGGTGTTTGCAGCTGAAAACACCTAATTTTTTTTAGTGTTTCAGTAGCTGACAAGTTGAGATGTTTCCAGCAGAAATTTGAATACACATGGTCAAAAGGAGATTGCTTCTATTAAAGATGAGTTTAGAGCACTCAAGTAGGGTTTTTTTGAGGGCTCTTAATATTTCCAACAGCCCAAAATCAAAGCAATTTAAATGTATTGCTTAGGGTTTTTTATTTCCTTAGTTTCTAAGACTTCAGATTAATATTGTCAAACCTTTTTTTTATTGCCATAAAGGCAGGGAAAGTCCTTTTTAATGAAAGCCACAAGCTCTATACAATACCTCGACTCTGCAGCTGCTGTCTGCAGTACCAGATTTCACTGAACTTACATGAAAATCCCCCAAGTGAGCCCACTCTGATCTTTTTTTCACCTCTTGCTTTGCCACTGGGAAATAAAATCAGTTTTTATGCTGGTATTTATTATGAAGTATATGTTTAGACAATCCGTGCTGCAATTTAGCAGTTCCGAGAGCTTTGGGGAGTTGTTTGAAGCGACTTTTCACTCACCTGCTTATTGAAACCCCTTTAGAAAGTGCTGCCAGGCTCAATCTCGCTCATTTATTCCCTGCAGCCTCTACTTTGCCTGTCCTTTGGCATCAAGGGCGGCAGTAGCAGCCCACGGGACAGTGGCAGGAGGGTGGCTTATGGTTCACAGCCTGTTTTGGGGCAAGGATACACCTTAGAATTCCAGGATTGTTTGGATTGGAAGGGACCTTAACAACCATTCAGTTCCAGCCCCTGCCATGGGCAGGGACACCTTCCACTATCCCAGGTTGCCCAAGCCATGTCCAACCTGGCCTAGGACACTTCAGGGACGGGGCAGCCACAGCTTCTCTGGGCAGCCTGTGCCAGGGCCTCCCCACCCTCAGGTGCTGCCCCGTTACTGCTGCAGGCAGTGGAAAAAGCAGATGCAGCAATAGCTGAGCAAGAGCCAAGATTAATTGGAAATTGATTTGCACTTCCAAGCACAGGTGTCACACTGTGACCCTGGAGGTCTCATCTCACCCAGCTCCCTAAGAGCCCCCACGCTCCAGCAGGACTCTGCTGATGGCTTGGCTGGAGTTTTATGAACAAAGCATCAAAATAAAAATCCCTCAGCCCTTAAATGCTGAATTTTGGAAGCTGCTCTTTGAGAGGAGCCGGATTCATTGCAATCTGCTTGAAGTGGTGATGACCCAAGTCACCCTGCATGATCCCCACACCACAGCCCTGCATGTGAAAAGAAAAGCCCCACACAGGCTCATTTATTCTAGTTTTATTTTTCTTGTACAAGTAGCCACAGGCTAAAATCTAAACAGAGCAAACTACAAAAACCTGGGTTTTATTTTATTATTATTTTTTTTAATACAGAGCTAACAATCGTGGGATCAGTGGGATTTCAATATCAAGACAGTTCAAAGTAAGAAAGGTAGAAAATAAACAGTAGAAAAGTGCTTTGCAATTTGGGTTTTTAGTATTACTCCTAACAGTTGATTCCCAACAAGGAATGGGACAAAGGTTTAGCATTGGTTTTATTATAACTTTCTTACAAACTTAAAGATATTGCAAGTTTAAATGATGGAAATAGGATCAAAGTACAAATCCCTCTTTGCTTTTTAAGTCAGACCCTGATCCAAAGCCCCGTGAAATCAGGCTTGTCCCCGACTTGCTGGGCTTCACACTGGCCCTGTCCCTTCTTCCCACATGGTGCTGAAGCCCAGGCTCTGTCCTTGGAGTAAACCTGGAGCCATTTCCCTGATTCCCAGTGTTCCAGGGGGTTTCAGTGCCATGGCCCTGTGCCAGCAGAGTTTTGGCTGGGGATGCTGGTGCTTCACTCATCCCCATCTCCCTGCCCACAGCTCCAGCCCAGGCACCTTCCTTTTCCTTTCCCTTTTTTAATGTGGCGGGTGAGGGAAATAAATGAGCTGGCATCAAGTTGCTCGATGGGATCTGTAACCTGCCTGCTCCGGCGCGCACAGGGAGGGATAGATTTCCACACACTGTTTGCACAGATGAAGTGAGGAGCTCCCCCCGTTTGTTTTCATAAGCTTTTAATTTCCTGGTTTTTAACCAATCTTCCCAGACTTAAGTGCTGTCACTCAGCTCAGGGAGGGCTCGGACACCGCACTGATCCCCCCTGAAATGCCATGGGATGGTCACTGCAGAGGAACACCTCCACAGGCAGCAAAACTCTTCCCTTCACTATCCAAAGGCAACAACACTTGGTAGCTTCTCTCCTCTTTTATTGCCAACTTAAAACCTACATACAATACCTACACCTTGGTATAATTTTGGGTGGAAGCTTTAAAATTCCCAAACTGGTCCAGCACTTAAAGATATCAGCACCTTTACAAAACAAGGAAGAAGAAAGACAATGGTAGACAAATAAATACCTGAATCCAACAGTGTGAAAATACCCTGTCACAGCATAAAACTATTCCCTGTTCAACTAAAGACAATGTGGATACTATCCCTGAGGAAGCAGCCATCTCTGGTTAACTTGTGATCTCCAAGAATAGGTTGTGCCCATTATGGGTTACCAAAAATAAAATAAAATAAAAAATTCAGTATTTGGATATTTATTCCTTCCTATAATTTCATCTCACCACAGCCAGAAAATAAGAGGGTTTTTGGGATCAGCTGAGAAAAGGCAACAGGTTGAATTAGTGTAATTATTTGAAAAATATTACAGGATGAGATTCTTACCCCAAACATTGGCAGTTTCCACCAGATCCAACACTTGCCCTTCATCCAGTGGTTTTATCTCTGGGCAGAACTGATTCCTCCCATCAGGAAAAAGTAGGGGGGGAAAAAAAAGAATGAGAAACCTGGCAAGCTGTTCCTTAAATGTTGTGGTGTGTAAAGGAATGTGAAGGAAACGCTGCCCTTGGCTGGCAGCAACGGTGAAAGGTGCTGGGAACCACCCTGGGACTGTCTGGCTGCCTCAGCCTCTGGTCTGGGCACATCAAATGATGCCTTGACCCCTTTCCAGTGGCACAGCCCCACATCTGCAACACACCTGCTGTCCCACATCCACAATATAACGTGTCTACCCAAGTACAACTTGTCTGCTTTAGCACAATTGTGCCCCAAGCACAGAATAAAATTTCATTAGTTTCCTTCAAAACCAGGGCAGCAGTTTGGATGAACGAAGGACAGACTGTTCTCCACACTGAAACCAAACACAAGTTCTTTTTCTGTTCTTTTTTCCTTCTCATTTTACAGATTAAGGGCCAGACATACTCTAAGTGACATTTTTCCCACATTTTCGGTTGGGACAGCTTTGCCTCCAATCCAGTTCAAGCACTGAAGTACAGCAAGTAGGGCTGTTACATGTCACTTTTCTAGCTGACCAACAGCTAGAGGCACAAAGCCAATATGTAATTTTGAGTGGGTTTTTTTGCCCAGTTTGGTGGATTTAGGAAATTCAGGGAAGACCATGGATCCTCATGGATCACCAGACTTCAGCCTCATCCCTTCAGGGACTGAGCTACCACAACCGTCTGCGTTAGGTCCCGATGGTACGGCTTGACAAGAGTGGAAAAGAAACCCCAAAAAAGAGGAAAAGCTACACATCTAAAAAATAGTCTTTAAAGATTTACATCCATCTTCAACCATCTCAAACCAACACAGAATCTGCATTGGTTTGAGCCACCATGTTTCTGCATAATTAAAAAAAAAACAACAAAAGAAAAAGCTCTACTCTTGACATACTATTGTATTCCAACTAGTCAAATGGCACAGCATTTCCCTTTTATAAAAGGAAGTAGTGACAAATACTTGTTACTATTACAATATCACAAGAATATGATATTAAATTAATAGCATGTTCACAGCTCCAGGAAGTCTGAGCTGAACACTACTCTAGGTTCTGTGTTCACTTTGGCAACGGTACTTATTCAATGTGAACGGTGGCGTTACACACATGAAAAAAACAATAAAAACTGGGCTGGAGTGGGAGTGGGATGGCAGGAGAGGATCAGGTTGTCTTTGATATGAGGTTACAACTTGAGCTGTTTGGTGTTTTCTCCTCCCTCCTGCCTTCCCCTAACCCTGGCATCCTCTGGCTCCTGCGATGGGCTGGGCTGTGCTATTGGTCTCACGTAGAGCTTTCCCCCCACAGTCCCTTCCCAGGCTGTCTCCAGTCCAGCATCACAGGTGTGAGCAGGATCCTCTGGCAGCCCATTTAGCCTCTTTGGTGGGGTGGGGAGAGGCTGTTTGGGGGGGTTAATGCCAAAATTTAACCCTTCGCATCTTTTCTGCGTGACGTCTACAGGAGGAGGAATTTTAATGGAAGAGAGCTAGGAACACCAAGCCTGAACAGCTCCTTGCTCTTGAGATTGGTGCCATTACATCTGCTTGGGCCAAGCTGGAGGAGGTGACATGGAAGGACAGAGTCCTGCTCCCAGGTAACCCTGCCCAGCACCAGGACTCAACTCAGGGAAGAGGCATTTGCTCATCCTCCTGTATATTGTACTATTTACACAGCCATTGGTTGCATCCCATTGCCAGCTGGGCAGGTGATGGGGGGGTATTTTTGACACAAGGGACTCTCCCACTGGTACCATTTAAAAAAATACACTTAATACTTTTTTTAAACTTAAACTCATTTCCTTTCCCGATTCCTTTCACTGTCCTTGCAAATATAGTGACGTTGGATTTACCACCACCTACACAAAGAGATCAAACCTTCACATTTGCCTGGATTTAACCACCTCACACAGCAGGGAAAGGGCTGCCCTCCGGCACCAGCTGGCACCTGATGTCCCTGTCCCCCGTGTGTGCCCCCATCTCGCCCACGGACGATGCCAGTCACACACTGACTCACAAGGCTGCACCATGCCAGGACAACCCAACCTCTGCAGTGTCAGGCTGGTGGTTGATCTCTGGAAGGGACAAACCCTCTCTTTGGTGTCAGGAGCTCCTCTGCCCACCCTGGGCATGGGGAAGGGGCAGCTCTGGCAGCTCCCAGCATCCTCCTTGCCTTCTCCCTCCCAGGGAACTGAACCCTTTTTGGCTCCACTCATGCTTTGGACGTTCTCCTGTGGCTGGAAAGTCGCTGGAGGAGCTGAGAGCAGCTCAGTAGCATGTTGAGGGGTTCTGGAAGTGCTCTATTGGGGTTTTCCCATGGGTGCTCCTAATAGCAGGATGGGCTTTGGGACAAGACAGTGACATCCAAGTTCCCAACTCCCAAGGGTGTGTTCTGCTGCTCGTGCTGGCACATGCCATAGATCATCCTGCTGGGAATCAGCCTTGGGGAGCAGCACACTGATGGGGCAGACGGGTGCCCTGGCCCCAGCACCGGCGTCTGAGCACCCCATCCCTTCAAACCCAGGATGGACTGGTGCCCAAATCAGCCCTGGAAGGGCAGCAGTGCCAGGGAGCCACAGGGCATCACCCTGTTTGTGACAGCCCCAACAATCTTTAAAGTAAAAAACCACAACACGAATCTCCACCACACAAAATCACACCGGCACCCCCAAAAGTAAAGCTCATAACATCAGTGCTTCGTGTGGGGCCGGGTGGGAGAGGCAGGAATTGGGGGAGAGGGAAGGACACACAGACACACAGACACACACACACACACACAAACACACACATGAGTTTCTCTCACGCTTGAGGTAGAACATTGCTTTCAAAGGTTTGGAAGTGCTTTACATGGGAATGACGACAAGGAAGCCACCGAGGTGGCAGGTACAGAGCGACTGCTGAGGTAGGACCATGCTTGTACTGACCAAGTGCTATGCTACTTGTTTGTTTGAACACGAAGGAAGACGCAGGTATTTCTGCTTCCCAGAAGACATTCATTCCGGTTGAGGTAGGTTCTGAGTTCACTCGGGTTGTCTGTCCAAGTCTTTCAGTAGCCCTCAGGCATCCTTTGACATACACACACTCTTTTTTTTTTTTTTCCTTTTTTTTTTTCATATTATTTAGAGTCAATCAGCAAAATAAGTATCCTGAGAAATAGCGAAAGTGTAAAAAATCATCAAATCC
>VZRF01013970.1:1214488-1313636 GCA_013396875.1 Vireo altiloquus | reverse complement strand
AGAGCCATCATTGGAAGAAACACATTGAGACGCTCGGGAGAGGTCAAAAAGATAAACTTCACAGAATTTCCAAAAGGCTGTATACATATATATATATTTATATATATATATAAAAATAAAGCAAAACAAAAAAATAACAATCAGACTGTAGAAATCTTCAATTGACCTGAGATTGACAACTCGTAAAGACATCACCAGCCGCAGGTTTGGTTTCTGGTAACTCCTACAAGAGGCTTCAAGTCTTGGGAGTTTTATCCTTCATTGGCAGGACCATGGTTGGGAGCTGGAGCAGCAGGACTGCTGCCACGGGGATTTTTTGGGAGGGGGTCTGGCTGCTCCTCAATGATGCTGAACTCATCCAGAGGGAGTGTGGAGATCTGGGTTTCATCATGGGGGGCTGATGGGCTATGAGTGGACTGGAGAGAGAGAGAGAAGGAGACAATGCAGTGACAGCTCACAGATGCACAGCCAGGTGTGCTCCCATCCTGCTAGACTTACCATTATTCCCTTCTCCTGCTGCTCCTGGGACGGGGATGCTGGGAATAACCTCTCCAGCTCATTCATATCCAGCTGCTTTCCGTTCAAGCCCCGGTCGTCCCTGTCCCTACAAGTGGCCCCATTCAGGACAAGGCCTGTGGTGCTCCGCTGGCTCCGGGGGATCTGTGGGGTTGACAGCTGCTCCTGCACGTTTTTGCACATCAGCAGCCTGAAAAATAAAGAGATGGAGCCTGAGAGTGAGAGAGGTGGTTCATCCTCTACTCCTTCCCCCAAGCCAGCATCTGCCTTATCCCTGTGCTACATTCCTTCAATCTATCTTATGAAGTCCAACATTGCACTGGGGATGAGACTCAGGTGGGCACACCCACAGTACCAGGGACCACCTCAACCTGTGAGCACTGGCGTGAGCATCCTTACCTTCCTCGGTACCCAAACATAAGGAAGAGGATGCAGAATATGATGCATGTGACACCGATGTGGATCCCAATGATGATGCCCGTCGTGGAGGTTTTATTGTTCTGCTCATCCTTCATGCAGTCACAGGGAGGATTCAGCACTGCCAGGAAAAGGAGAAGAGGGAGGTCAGTGGTGCTACTCTTCTATTGCTCCTCTGGCTTTTGGGAAACCCAGAGCCAAAAGTCAGAGCCTTGGGCAGCGCTGGGAGCTGTGTATGGGAAGAGAACCACATGGGAAGCAGGGGGGTTGCTGCCTGCCNACACACACACACACAAACACACACATGAGTTTCTCTCACGCTTGAGGTAGAACATTGCTTTCAAAGGTTTGGAAGTGCTTTACATGGGAATGACGACAAGGAAGCCACCGAGGTGGCAGGTACAGAGCGACTGCTGAGGTAGGACCATGCTTGTACTGACCAAGTGCTATGCTACTTGTTTGTTTGAACACGAAGGAAGACGCAGGTATTTCTGCTTCCCAGAAGACATTCATTCCGGTTGAGGTAGGTTCTGAGTTCACTCGGGTTGTCTGTCCAAGTCTTTCAGTAGCCCTCAGGCATCCTTTGACATACACACACTCTTTTTTTTTTTTTTCCTTTTTTTTTTTCATATTATTTAGAGTCAATCAGCAAAATAAGTATCCTGAGAAATAGCGAAAGTGTACAAAATCATCAAATCCACGGAGAGACAGCCTTCCTGGGCCTCAATTTTTGGAGTCAAGTTAGAAGGATTTTTCCAAATCCAGTCTTCTGGAAATAAAAAATAGATCCAAAAAGTAGTCCTAAAGCTGCTGATCAGGAAAAAGTCTAGGATGCCAAGAGATGGGGGCTCCACCATATCTCCAGTCTGTCAGAGACTGGAGAGTTTGCCAAACTCTGCCAAGGAGTCTGTTACATAGCAGCTGCAGGGAAAATCCATCGTGACCAGTCTCCAGAGAGCCATCATTGGAAGAAACACATTGAGACGCTCGGGAGAGGTCAAAAAGATAAACTTCACAGAATTTCCAAAAGGCTGTATACATATATATATATTTATATATATATATAAAAATAAAGCAAAACAAAAAAATAACAATCAGACTGTAGAAATCTTCAATTGACCTGAGATTGACAACTCGTAAAGACATCACCAGCCGCAGGTTTGGTTTCTGGTAACTCCTACAAGAGGCTTCAAGTCTTGGGAGTTTTATCCTTCATTGGCAGGACCATGGTTGGGAGCTGGAGCAGCAGGACTGCTGCCACGGGGATTTTTTGGGAGGGGGTCTGGCTGCTCCTCAATGATGCTGAACTCATCCAGAGGGAGTGTGGAGATCTGGGTTTCATCATGGGGGGCTGATGGGCTATGAGTGGACTGGAGAGAGAGAGAGAAGGAGACAATGCAGTGACAGCTCACAGATGCACAGCCAGGTGTGCTCCCATCCTGCTAGACTTACCATTATTCCCTTCTCCTGCTGCTCCTGGGACGGGGATGCTGGGAATAACCTCTCCAGCTCATTCATATCCAGCTGCTTTCCGTTCAAGCCCCGGTCGTCCCTGTCCCTACAAGTGGCCCCATTCAGGACAAGGCCTGTGGTGCTCCGCTGGCTCCGGGGGATCTGTGGGGTTGACAGCTGCTCCTGCACGTTTTTGCACATCAGCAGCCTGAAAAATAAAGAGATGGAGCCTGAGAGTGAGAGAGGTGGTTCATCCTCTACTCCTTCCCCCAAGCCAGCATCTGCCTTATCCCTGTGCTACATTCCTTCAATCTATCTTATGAAGTCCAACATTGCACTGGGGATGAGACTCAGGTGGGCACACCCACAGTACCAGGGACCACCTCAACCTGTGAGCACTGGCGTGAGCATCCTTACCTTCCTCGGTACCCAAACATAAGGAAGAGGATGCAGAATATGATGCATGTGACACCGATGTGGATCCCAATGATGATGCCCGTCGTGGAGGTTTTATTGTTCTGCTCATCCTTCATGCAGTCACAGGGAGGATTCAGCACTGCCAGGAAAAGGAGAAGAGGGAGGTCAGTGGTGCTACTCTTCTATTGCTCCTCTGGCTTTTGGGAAACCCAGAGCCAAAAGTCAGAGCCTTGGGCAGCGCTGGGAGCTGTGTATGGGAAGAGAACCACATGGGAAGCAGGGGGGTTGCTGCCTGCCTATGTACCTCCCTTGCTCCCAGCACCCCAAGAACAGAGACACAGCAAGCACAGGACTGGAATGTCTGTACTGAGCTAGCCCCATTACCTGGCTGCTGTCATTAGACACAAATAATGAAAAAACCCACCCTGATGTTAATTTTTGCAATCCCCTATGCCAAGGTGGGAGGTAGGAGGCAGCCACCACACCAGAGCAGGCTGAAACGTGATGGAGTAGACAGATGCCAATGAGATTAGTATTTACTCCAGCACAGACAGAACAGTAATAACTATCTCTTAAAGATATTCCCACTGGAGGCTTAAAAGGTTTCCAAGAGCAGCAGGATGTTTTTTACACATAGATGAATATGAAAGGTGTGATCAGTTAAGAGATTCCCTCTAGAGGTTTCTCTTTTGCTGTCATGTAATGCAGAACTCACACTCTGCAGCCATTTCCCTTTCCAAAGCCACGTGTCCTCCCTTTGACCACTGAAGGTCAAAATACGCTGGAGAGCTCCAGGTGAGCAGAGATGCTCAGTGCACCAGTTCTCACCTGAGGATGGCAGCTTGTACCTTATGCATGGGGGTTGTTCATGTTCATGGCCTCACCTCTGGCTTAGGCTTAGGGGACAAACCTGGCACGTGCAAAACATTTGGTTTGTCTTCTCCCCATTGGTTAAAAAGCCATCCAGGTGCTCTCAGCCCTGCAGAGTTTTGCCTCAGCATTATTTGTGATGCTGAAAATAAATGAGTGGCTGAAGGTGAGATGAGGGCAATGTCACAGGGGGCACACAGGATGTGTTTGGCCTCGCCACCTTCCTGCAGAGCTGTTTCCCAAACCAGCACTGACCCAGGTCCCATCTCACCTGTCCTCTCCACAGTTTCCCTCAAGGACACAAAGCGGACAGTGGAGTTTCCGTCTCCATGCTGGTTGTAGGCGAGGAGCTTCACTTCGTACACCACGGATGCGTCTGCCCGGGGGGACAAAACAGTGATGCCTTAGGTTTTAACTTTTATATTTTTCTCAAATTCTGTATTGCCTAGTATAACTGAAGTTTCTTTTAGCTTGTTAGCTGCTGTTCTCTTTTGCTAAGGTAGACATAACCAAGCTTCTCCAGCTTGCTCTTCAAGGACACCCAGACCATCCTAGGCCCTAAACTGTAAACCATCATCTTGGGGAGGGGGGTGAAAGCTTGGGGAAATAATATCATTAGCTAAAGTTTCAATTGGCGAATTTATGCTGATATGCAAATGGACCAAATCTATGAAAGTGTGAAGAGCTCGTGACCTGTTGTCCATCTTGGGATCCACTGGGGCAGGAGCCCCAGGGTGTACCACTGAAGGCCTTACAAATAAATACCTTATTCCTGTCTAATCTCTGTTTTTAGGTAGCCATTTAAGGCATCAAGAGGGACAGTACAGGTGTAACCACGAGCCTCATTTACCCCAGCGACCCTTATTTGGGAAAAGAACATCTTACCAAATACAAACAAGATGCTGCAAACAAGTACCTGTTGCTAGGAAAGCACCCACAAAACCTGAGGGAGAGCTGCAGCATTTAGGGCTTGGTCTACACATTCAACCTCTCTCCTACTAATCACGACAGGGGTGGGGAGGGGACATGGATCAACGTGTCACCATACTCACCCAGGTGGGTAATGTTGTAGGCTGTGACGTTGCTGGCCAGGAGCACTGGACCTGTGTACTGGGAGAGGTGGACTTTGCGGTAATACAGCTTGAAGCCTTTGTGCTGGCCCAGTTTGATGGAGGGCTCCCACGTTGCCTGCACGGTGGTGCTGTTAATGACTTTAATAAAGAGGGATGGCATGGCTGGGACTGAAACAGAGAGAGAAAGACAGTGGGTTGCACGTGCTTTTTCGGTCTGTGTGATGAGAAGTTCCCCAGCAGCCTTTCCCTGCAGTCATTGCACCAAAGAATGTGCAAGCTGAGACTGAGAAAAATCTGAGCAGACCAGAATCTGGTTTAACAGCTTTGAACTTCTTCAGGGAGCTGCAGGAGTTTCCAAGGACTCCCTCTGCTCAGATCAGCAAGCAGAAGCTACTTTTACACTTTGGTTGCAATCTGATGCTCATCCCGGCCGGGTCAGGGCAGGAATGCAGTGACTTTGGCAATGCATTCTCAAATTCCAATTTTTGCCCTCACCCTGAGGCACAGACCTTTCAGAGTGATTAATCCCTCCCCCCTTCCTGGAGGAAGGAACCAGAAGAGATGGTGCTGGAGACATCTGTCTTAAAAGTGTGCTAGGTACCTGCAATGGCATGCAGGGGCCTTGCTCTCCCAATCAGCTTTAGGAGGGAGGTTTGTGACTGTGCTGGGACTCAGGAGAGAACCGGGACATCATCAACAGCCCTCAACAGCTGAGCAGCCTGAGATCCCTGCACAGCTGGGGCTGGCTTGTTTGGGGAGGCAGGCACTTACCTGGCCTTAGGGGCATACAGGGGGGTTAGCTGGGAATATGTCCCTGCTGCTGATTCAAAGTCCACCAGGAACATGCTCCAGTCAATGCCCCAAACCCTGCCCTTATTCTGAGGGTGTGCTGCAGAAGGGGTGAGACCATTCCCTCTCCAGGTCCCCAAAAAGCTGCCTGGCCCCATCCTGCCCCATTGGTCTGGCCTGAGAGGCAAAGATCTGCAAATCAAAGCCAATTTTCTTGTGATACCTGGGTTTTCCAAAACTGGCTCTGCCCCAAGCCCAGCCTTGTGCCCTGGGTAGCACTGGGGCACACAGTCCACATTTCCCACTCCCTCCCTTTCTCCTACACTGATCACACCAATACCAGATGTGTCTCAGCAGGACATTTCACTGATGGTTTTTTTTCTCATTTCCACAAAACACCCCCAGGCTAAACTCTCCCATCAGTTCCCCAGCCTCTGGCATCATCCAGAAGGTGCAAACCATGAGGTGCTGCAGGCTCTGCCCTGCCCAGGGCTCTGCTCCAGCACTGGCACGAGGAGGGAGAAGAGTTTTTGGGCACCAGGCACCAAGCTCAGCTCACCCCACAGCAAAATCATCCAGCAGAACAGCCCTACTTCTCCAGAAGCCTCCAAGCTTTGAGGCAGAGCTATTTTTCCAATCCCACATGATAACAAGCTCAGCAGTTCCCCAATACAAGGATTGCACTGGACCAAAGCTGCTTTCTGGCTTGTTTCTCCCCAAAGGGTCTCTAAGGATGAGCAGTGCAAACCCGGCCTTTGGCAGAGAGTTCAGCACAACCATGAGTGAACGATGGGGAAAAGCAGACAAAACGTGGCTGTGTCAGTCTAAGACTGATGAGAGCTAAAAAGGGCATTTCCTCAGTAAAATTAACAGTAAAACTTTTCCCAGGTACTGAGAGCTCAAGCTTTCCCACAAGGGAAAAGGAAGGATGGATGCCTCTCAAGCTGAGCAGGAGGGTCTGAGCAATCCTGTCTCTTCCCAAAGCGATGCCCTCCTTCAGGCTGCAGGGGCTTTGCTTGATGTCCTCTGAATAAGCCCATGGAGACGAACAAGTCCCTGCTGACTGCTGAGTATCTCCACGTGGATTCGGGAGGAAAGTGTCCTGGGTCAGAATAACGAGATCACATCCTGCCCCAATGCTGCCAATGGGAAAATAATGGGCTGAAGTACTCCTTGCTAGGATTTATTCTGATGTGCATTTCATTGCTGGGAAGGCTGAACTTAACAATTCCTGAGTGCAAAACACAGAGCAAATTCTATTTATATCAGAATGTGCCATTCCTCCCAAGGCTGTGTATTTTTGCAATCCAATTAAATACTCCTTTTTTCTCATTCTCCCAATTCCCTCTAGGGCAAAATCCCCGCTCTGAGAAGTTGGACCCTTGCTTAAAGCATCACTTTTCCAGCCACGGGTGAAAACACCACAAAAAGGGAAATTATCACATTATCCCATGGACAAAGAAACACTGATGTGGGCCATCCTGATTTGTGAAGAGTTGGCTTTATTTTATGGTTGCAGAGCCTTACATTTAATAAAAACCACAAGAATATTTCTCCTTCAAAGTATGGAATATATCGTATTTATTCAAACTTTGAGTATATATATATATGTATAATACTGATTATAGGTATATGCACTCGCAGAATGCACGTGCTGTTTATAATGTGATTACACAAATAAGTGTATACAATGGAATATATCTGTGTGTGTGTGTAAATATATGTACACACACCAGCAGATAGGTGCTTCACAGAAGTATATATTAGACATAATATGGAGCTACTATAAGTGAGGCATCTCCCTCATGCTAAGGGCTGGAATACTTGTTTTCCTCTTCCGTGCTGTTTGGAATTTTCCCCAGGTCATTTCAACTTTCTTCTTGAAGGCGTCTTTAGCCGAAGGTGACTAAAGGAACAGTCTTCATCCTAGAGAAATGTCAAAAAGTCCTGGAGAAAACCCTAAAAAGCATTAAAAGACAAGAACAAGGAGTGTGTGCTGCTTAATGAAGCAGAGAGCATTTGAGATTTAAAATACCACGGCATTTGTGAAATGGCATAAAGGAGAATGACAGGGAGGAGGCAGAAGGGCCTTCCCAGAGAGTGAGGTTTATGGAGGAGGACAAGGTTCACTTGGGTCCCTTCTCTACAGAGTCTTCCCTTCTACTTTCCATCCAAAATCAGTACTGGCACAAAGGAAGGAGCACCATGTCCCAAGAAAGCATCAGAGGCTTCAGCCAAGCACGCTCTCAGCGTATTGCCAGCCCTGAAAAGCTGATGGCCCCGAGCTACTCTGTTTTCTGGGGAGTTTTTCTTATTTCTGCTCCAAACAATACCAGCACAACATGGTCACTCCAGTCTCCAGCTGGCAGCATCTCTGCTGCCCTGGCTCCACTGAGCCGTCCCTGGCTGCTGGATATGGCATCTTGGAAAATCCATCCTTTTCTGAGGTTGTTAGCACAGATCCTGGGGCTTCTGAATTTAGGAGTGGACACAGCTCTTCTGTGCTTGTTGGGAGGGCACAGAGTGAAACGGCTTGGCCATGAGAAGAGACAGATCTGCAGTGAAACTTAAATTTGGTGACAAAAGCCACAGGGCCCTGGCTCTCTGAGCTGCTCTCTCCTCTGTGAGCAGAAGGCAACAGGCACCCGAGTGAAGCAAAGCAAACAAATGAAGCCAGAACTGGGGCTTTAAAATATCTTTTTACCTTCCTACAAGGCAAACACAGGCTGGCGTTGAGTGATCTCAACCAAGCAAGTGTCCATCCTCTACAGAGAGCTAATTGCTGAAGCTTTGTTACACAGGACAAGCCTTTTTTAAAGGATAGCAGGACAGAGATACCTTAAAACTTCAGAGAGCCAGGAAATTTATGATTCCATTACCAGATACCTAACTATTCCTGTCATGATTGAAAGTAATAATGACAGAAAGTCCTCTCTCACTTGACCTGGACTTCTGCAGAGTCACCAAGCTCTATAGAGCGTGGCTGGCTTGTAGCTCCTGGGGCTGAACTCAGTATCGGGTCAAGGAGTTTCAAGTTTTGCCTTAGCCCATTCTTCTGCCTCTAAATTGGAAGGAAAAACAAACTCCAAGGGTGACTGATTCCCTGCAGAGTACCAAAGAAAATAAACTTGCAGAGCAACAACCCAGCAGGCGAGGATTTACTGGTGTTTTTGCTTAAATTCTGTAATAAATATCTGCAAAGGTTGAGAACAGAATGAGAACTGGATCCCCCACCTGGAAGTCAACACACTTTTCCATTTGATCCTAAATAACATCCTCACACCCAAGGCCCTCTCCACTGGAAATTCATAATTACTGAATGTTCATGAGAATGATCCCTAAGAAATTAGTCTCCATATCTGAGACGAGCCAGGATTCAGAAATAGTTGATTCTCAAGGAAAACATTCTTCCTGCTCTGACTGACAGATCACACTGGGGCTGTGGTTTCTGCCTGGTACCTGTGTGCAAGGGTCCTGTATTAAAATACCCACTGTCTTACTGGGCAACCTAACTGGTGGCCAAGTCAGGAAAAAAAAGCCTTAGAGATCACCCTAACTTCCCACTGAAACAGAAATCTGCTCCAGGGTAGGGATTTGTAAGTCAGGACAGCTCAGCTCTAGTGTGATTTTCCCAGGACAGAGCAGAAAACAATAAAATCTTTAAAAGTGTGGCACCTATCAAGTAAGAGCTGTGAGTATCAGGGCTGCTGGAAGATGCTGAGATGCTGCTTGAGCAGGAAGTCTGCATTTAGCAAGGAGTTTAGGAACAGCCCAGAGCAGCTGCAATGCATGAGGCCAGGCAGGTTTGCACTCACCCCCTGCTACAACATCAGCTGGGAGAGGCGATGCTGTGTTTAATCAGTCAACCCCCCTGCAACGATACAAGTGAGTTTTACACAATATCCCAGAGTACAAGGAGCAGCAGGAACAAGGAGCATCAACACCACAGGCTCCAGTGCCACAGCGCTGCGGGGCAGTGTCAGGGTGACCAGCGCTGCTGCTACACCCAGCGGGTGTCAGCATCTGAGGGTCCCTGCACAAAGCCTTCCTTACCTTCCCCCAGCGTGCTCACCACTGTCACTTCTGAGGCTTTGCTGGCACCCCGGGAGGTGTAAGCCTTTATATAAAAGCTGTAGCTGGTTGAGGGCTCCAGATCAGTCACTAGCTGCTGGAAGGTGCTCTTGCTAACAGCCTCCTGGTACTCCATCTCTACGGGATCTGAAAAGCAAAGGGAGAGAGAACTCAGCGGTGTTAGGCTTTGCAAGAGATAAAGAGAATAAATAGATGTTGCAAGCAGTAATTTTGGTCCCTGGGCTGGATATATACCTGCTCACACACATTTCTGCTTACATTTCAAGACCAGGTTGGATAGGGCTTTGAGCAACCTGGTCTAGGGCAAAGTATTCCTGCCTTTGGCAGGGGTTAGAACTGGATGATCGTTAAGGCCCCTTCCAACCCATTCTGTGATTCTCTGATTCTGTGATTTTTGTGTGCTTTGCCAGAGAGCTACATAGGCAGCAAGATTTGACTGTGTGGGTTCACCCTCCCCACCCTTTCAATATTTACAGTGCTATATTTAGTATTTGCAGGTATTTACAGTCTATTTACAGCTTCATCTCTGCTCTTCAGGAACGGGGAGGCGATGGAGAACACTGATGGCAGCATGGACTGCAGTGCAGACCTGGTTTCACCTAGTGGGCCATGTTGCTAAATTACGGGAAGGCTGAGGGTGCTCTGGGCAGTGGGTGTAGCACCGTACCTGCAGCTTTCCGGATGTGCAGCACGTAGCCAATGATCTCCTTGGTGTTCTGCAGGGGCTTTTCCCAGGACACCTGGATGGTGGTTGCAGAGACAGTCTCTGCCCTGACGCCCTGAGGAGGGCTGGGCAGCCCATCAGCCCACAGCACGGTGAGGCGGGCACTGGCCTGCGTGGAGCCCGCGCTGTTCTCGGCCAGGCACTGGTAGATGGCTTCATCCGCCTGGTTGATCCCGTAGATGGAGAGAGTGCTGTGTGGGGACATGAGAAGGACAAGCATTACACTGACTGCCACGGTCCCCATGCTGGCTCTCATGGCAGGGCATCCCATGGCCTCTATTTCCACAGAAAGCTTTCAGGAAGCTCTGGGCTTGTGCTTTGGGGGAAGGGAAAGTCCAGGAGGTGGAGGCATCAGTCCCTGGAACCCGACTGGGCAGATTATCTGTCTCAACCTTCAGATGCTGTGGTTCAAGTATAGCCAGACATGGACACAGGGTGGAACAGGGACCAGCAGGATCTAAAGGTGTGGATTCGGGAAGATCCCAGCCACACTACAGAGCCAGCTCTGTAGCAAGTGCATCCACACACTCAAAACAGCTTTAACTGGCTTAGCTCCAGTACACACCAGTGAGAGCCATCCAGGCACCGCACACAGTTGCTAAGCCAAGTCTAATCAAACACAGCCAGAAAGCCCTCTAGTGATGCTCTAATTGCATTATAGCACATTAGAGCTGTCTTAGGGTAACACTGGGATTAGCTGATTTATCCAGCAGGGTTACAGCCTCAGCTCTCGCTTCTGCACTTCCAGAAACACCATCACCATGAGCCAAAAGCCAAAGCTTATGAGCAAGTCACAGGTTTTGTCTGCAGAACCTCCGAGTGTATTTTTGATACTGGTGCATCAAAGCTTGCTGCCTTCCAGGGGAACAACCAGAACAGTTCTTCCAGCCTGCTCTTGGGGGCTTCCATATCAGGCTTAGATGGTGTTTTCACCATCCAAGAAAGAACAGGCACTGGCTACCCTGGAAAACATCCCTAAAGGAGAGGGGGATATCAGCCATGTTTTCCATGGTCCTGAGCATAATGCTCATCTCTGCACNCCCTAAAGGAGAGGGGGATATCAGTCATGTTTTCCATGGAATACGCTTCCAAATAAGCATATTCCTGAGCATAATGCCCATCTCTGCATAGGGACAACCAAAATCCTTGTACATGTGGCCACATGAACTGGAGGCCCTTTCTGCACTGCAGGACCCTACAGCAATGGCTGTGGACAACTGGAGCAAGTTCAGGGCCAGCTCAAAGGTGGCACCACCCAATATCTTTAAAACAACACCAGCAAATATTGACTCAGAAATAATTGTGTGACACATTAGCTCTGTCTTGCCATTTGAACGTGCAAAGCAGCTTTTCTTAATAACATCTGCTCACAAACAGGGACCCATTGATGAAAGCTCCACTCAAAACCAAGGCCGGAACAACACAATTCAATATGTGAATCCATCGGACATAAGGCCTCCTAAATAAACAAATAAATACCAACTGTATCTCTGTTCCAATGCATGGGATGGTCACTGGGTCACTGTCACCACTGTGTCCAGCTCTGAGCTGGAAAGGCAGATTTGACACTGGAGATGTTTTTTACCCAACTCTGAGGCAGCAGCTCAGGTTATGGTAAAATCTGCTTACAATGCCCTTGGTCCTGGGAGGGTGTTCTCACACACACAACATCCTTGGGAAAACTTCAGAAGCTCACAGGAGCTTTTTCCTACTTTTTTGTAAGAAATGACCCAAATCTAACCAAATCCATATCCACTACTTGTTTCTAAGGAGAAATAAATTACTTTCTTCTCCTGCAGTGAATTCCAGGACCTGGAACTTGACTGCACATGAGTAAATCCCAAGCATCCCTGCTGATGCAGGGGGCCCTTCACGGCTTTTTGGGAATCACAATCAGAGCTGCTTTTTATGTAAATGAAAAATTGAACATTGGAAGGGGAAATGATAAATAACCTGCCACTGCCTGCCTGTATGTCAGAACAAATGCTTCTTCTAATTGCAGCAAAATATTGGTCTTCCTATATTAAAATTTATTATTGCTGTTGATTTAACATTCCTATTTCTGCCTTGCAAATTATTGGGGGCCATGGTGAGTGAGCAAATGTTTAACAGTCATCTATTTATGTCCCGTGCCTTTGTTTCCTTGGAAACATTGTAAATGGAATATCAAATGTGATGGTTTCAGCTGATATGGTGATTTTCGAGAATCAGCCCTAAGCTCCTCTCATAGCCACAGGCTCAACGTATCTGATTAAATGGAAAAAGAAAGGCAGAGCTGGGAGAGGGCACGGGGAGGAAGGACCCGATGTGTGGCTCAGCTGTGTCAACAAGGACTGACTCCTGTGAGGACAGATGGCAGAAGGCAGGATTACGCCATCCGAGAGCTGCACTCCCAGCCCTGCACAAAGCAGATGTGTGGAAGGAGCAGCAGCACTTCCTTCTGCCCTGTCAATGCAGAGATTACTTCCATGTGGCTGCTGTGCATCTGGGCACCCAGAGCAGCCAGGCCAAGCTGGCACATGGGTCAAGAGCAGCCTTAAGCTTCCCAAGCACGAAGCAGATCTGGAACAAGGAGTATTTAGGCTCCACAGCCTCCAGGTGTGTTTGTTTGCTTTGCACAGAGAGAAGAAAAGATGTGGAGGAAGGAAGAGGGGACCTAGACTGAAAAGCAGTGCAATGAGCCTGATGGCAGTGCTATGATTGTCGGGCCAAATCCTCTCTTTCCTGGGAGGATTTGGGGGTGAGCAAAGCTCCTCATGAGGGACACATGATTTGCAGGATGCCAGTGGTCCTGCAAGGATGGCACTTGGCCACTGGAACCTGGAGTTGAGCAGAGTGTCTGTCATGCACAGTCAAGTCAAAAGAAATAAATACAATATTTTCCAGAAAGTTGGCCTGGCACGTAGCTGGAAACTTGCTTCAGGCTTCAAAAAGTTCATTTTCATTGAGATTTCCTTGGCTGTGCTTGGATGTGCTGTGCAATGAGAGCCTTGGCCATCCGTTACCTGGAGCCCACATTACCTGGAATGACACGCAGGCAATGGGACACTAAAACAGACAGATTTATGGCTGTAAGAGCATGGATAAGCTGGTGAACAGAAAGCCCAGCATCTAAACACTAGCTTCATGAGAAAAAAGGTTTTCTCTCTCGGTAGGTCCCTCTGACACCTACCGAGAGATGTCCAAAGGAGGCTTCCTGCAAGTCCTGGCATAAGCTGCCATGAGCGAGGCAAGAGCTGGCAGTGAGTTACTTGAACCCCAGCATCACCCCAGTTGATATCTCTGCTGTGCATCTATTTCCACCTTAACTATGGACAACTTCTTCCTGCCTTCACCCACTGCATCACCTTCCAGCATGTGGAGGATGTGGTGCAGCAGGGCCACTTTTCAGTCCCAGGTTTTGCTGCTTTTTGTCTTTTTCTTTTTTTTTAAGAAAGCTCAGACAAAAGGAAAATCTGTAGTTGCCGTGTGAGAAGGCACAGAGCGTCTCTGTGCGTCAACCATCTGAAATATGCAGTGTCCTTTTATTTCTTCCCTCCACACAAAAAAAAGAATCTGTCACTTTGGGACATCTGCTGCTGGAAAACTTTCCCGCGAGTGCCAGACTGGCAGCGCCGCGAGCACGTCAGACAAGGCGAGATGCCAGAAGGCTTTCTGCTGGTCACCAGAGCCGCTCAGCGAGCCGAGGGCTCCATCACATCTCCACACAATGCCCTGACAGGCATTGATGGAAGTGGGGAGAGGAGCCGCTGCAGATTCACACCCGGCTGAGCTGAAACGAGAGGCCTCCGCTGCTTGAAAGCCACAGTATTCCCAAGCTGTCTTCCCAGCTCATAGGCAATCAGGATGACTGATCTGGCTCGGGTCAGGGGTCCAGGCCAGTGACCGGAGATCGGCTTTCCAAAGGATCCTCTGAAAAAGTCTGCGAACTCGATGAAGCCTCTTCATCGATTCAGCAGCACAAAGAAGAGGGGCCCATCTGGGAGGGCATCAGCCTGCGAGAGCACAGGCGCACAAAGGAGGGAGTGTGATGAAATTAATGCAGAGAGCAGGCTGTGGCTAGCAGGGACAGCATTCTGAGTGCCAGCAGATACAGAAAGCCACCAGTGCCACATTCAGATGTCCCATCCCTGCTCTGGCTCTGTTTGTCACGGCCTGTGTTGTGCCGTGCTGCACTGAATGATCTGCTCCTGGGCTGCCGGCCTGTGCCCCGCTGGGAAGGAGCCTCTGCTCCCCAGCTTTGCAGAAATGCCCTGTGTTCTGAAGGCTGCCTCATACAGGATGAAAATTAAGGTGCAGAGCTTGAGAAGTGACACTCAGCAACCCAGAGGGACACTGCGTATCATTCCCAGCTCTCTATATGCATATCCTTACACATCCAGAAATTAAATATCATATAGAGCATCCTAGGTGAAATTGAGTTGGGTTATGCAGAAGGACTGGTTTCTATTTTGCAAGTACTGTAGCCCACTGGCTAGGATCCCAGCCCAGTCTTGTGATTTCAAACTCACCCAAGAGCAGCTTCTGGAAGGATGTTGCTGGTCCCAGCCACTCAGTCTGTTTTTATGAGCCACAGAGTACAATCACAGGCTTGAGTGAATCCTGCCCCAGGAAGCAGAGACGTGTTTACATCATCAGGACCATGGGGAAGCACAAAACATCTCAGGAAAAGCTGCTGGAAGGGAGGACAGAGCCTATATTGGTAGGACTGCAAATGCAGACTCCAGGGAGAGCTCTCTGCTGCTAAATGGAAAGTCCCCCAAACCTTCTTCCCAGCAAGCAGCACAGATACTGGAAAAGAAAAAGACCCAGGCTAATTCAGGGAAAACTAATTTTAGGCTGCACCACTATGGGCTCAGTCCTGCCTCAGAGCCTCCTGTGTAAGGACCATTCTCTGCCGATGGATTTTGCTGTGTGCAACAGTTGGAACAAACGCTTAAACTCCTGACGCGATGCACTTCAAGAGCAGCTCAGTGGAGCAGCACACAGAGAAATTACACAGGCAACTTGGTAGCAAAATGATCACAGCCACTTGAGGAGAGACTGATGCCTGTTGCCGTTGGCTGATCCAGGGCTGCTGCAGGTCCTTTTAGTGGGATACAGCTGTGTGACCCCACTGCTTAGCGGGGCTTTGGCGCTTGTGCAGAGATCCTCCTTGCAAAGGCCATTTCCCTGTGCCTTCCAAAGTCAAACCCATAAATTATGCTTAAATCGGGAGCAGCTGCTTCACATCCCCATCCTCCACATACTTATTTGTCATGCTTCTGGGAACTGAAATATGATTTGCTATAGAGCACCCTTCCCTCAATCACAACCGTCTTCAAACTCACGGCATAAGGAACTGCAGGCTTGCCTGTCCTCCCTTATGTGGTCCAAAACCCTACAAACTGAAGTGTTTGTGGGGAGTGTGCATCATGAAGGGATGTACAAACCCATCTGCACTTTTCCACACCCAGTAGGGTTTATAGAAAAAAAGCCGCCTTGTGAATAACAGGCTCTGGTTTCCCTGGGTTTGGTACCAGAAGGGCTGTCTGGTCCTAAGTGCTTGGATGTTTGTGCTTGAAGGCCCCTCTCTGTATCTGCGCTGGGATTTAACAGCATGAGAAGTGCAAGAAGAGCAAAGTTGTCCTGATGTTTATATACAAAGGAGTATTTCCTCTGAAGAACCTTGAACATTCATAGACCTGGAAGTGAGACATTTCCAGAGCACTAAACCAAATGCAAACCAGTGAGGAAGAATTTAAAAAGGGGACAGTTCACAAACAAAGGTCACCAAGGAGAGCAAATGCCATCTGAGCCCAAATTCTAACAAAGCCTTTTTCTGCTGGAACAAATAAAGTCCCTTAATTACAATTTGTAAATAAAATCTTCTTGGAAAATCAATATTTAGAACCTGCCTTCTCTCAAGATGCTGGCCTTTGTTCCTCGCTATTATGGCAATATAAACCCCACAGTGTGATACATTTCCAGGCTGAAAATTACCCCCCTGAACCTGATTGGATCAAAGGAAGAAACACAGTAAACCTTTCACAGTGGTAATCTGGGGACTATTTCATGCTTTCTTGTAAATTTTGAAGTAATAACGTAGAAACATAATTTTACACAAGCCCACACTTAACTTGGCCAGTAACCACACCTTCCTCCTGCAGCAATACTCCACTTTTGGGATGGTCTGGTGATGCTGGGTGTGAATTTTGCTAGAAATTCCCCTTACATGTCTCAGGCATTTGGACCATGATCGATCAGAATCACTCCAAAAGCAACATGAGCATCTCTAATCAGCATAGAGGGACAGACCCTGCCACTGCTGGACACAGGGATGGCCCCACCTAAGTCCAAAAGACTCCATCAGCTTCTCCCTCAGAGAGCTTGTCTCAGCACAGCATCACCCCAACAGCAATCGGCTGCATCCCCAGCCCGGGGGCTGTATGGCAAGGCAGCCCCATCGTCAGCTCCTTCAGTCATTTTTATTCACAGCTTTTAATGGAAAAGCCCACAATTCCCTATGCCTGAGCCTTCATGCATTTTTCATTAACAATTATCCACTATCCCAGAACTGCTTTTGATTTTTTTGTTTATCATCGATTGGCTATTTTGTTCCCACACAGCTGGCATTTTCAAAACATAACAACCACCTCTGGAGAGGGCACAGCAGAAGGCTGATCTTTAATGCTAATGTGCCCAGAAACCGTCAACACATCAGGTGATGGGAATTCACATCGAGGGACCATGAGGGATGAGATACTTATTAGATGCAGCCTGTGAGGCTGATTTTACTGTGCTGAAAGCCTGGAAGTTGCTTAGCAAGTGAATGTCTGATGTTGTACCAGCAGCCACATCCACTCTCCAGTGAATCCAGTCCTGAAGCTGCATCCCAGCAATGAAAGGCTTCTGGAGTCCCCTCACCTTGTGGGGTTTGCTCTTCTTGGATTTGCAGTTACTGCATATGAGAGATAGTGTGGCATGAGGCAGACGCAAAAGGGCCCTTCACAACTTTGGGAAGCAACAGATCCATTGGCTGTGGATTTGTGCTGCTGCCCACAGGGTCTTAAGCTTTCAGGAGCAGAGCAGCATCTTGAACACACCATCTTCCACAAGTCTGCACCTCACTTTTGGCTGTGTTAATTTACAAAAATGAAGTTGCTCCTAATGACACATTTTGCAGTCAATTATCACATGATGTTTTGGGATGATTTACTTCTTTTTTTTTCTAAAAATCCCTTAGGGGGAATTCAGACCTCTATGGCAATATTAAGCAGAGTTTTAATGAATTTTCTAGAAAACCATGTAATCTAATTAAAAAGCTCATAGTGCAGTTTAGTAGCTTCATTACTAGTAGATTCGAGATCCATCTTTACACAAATATTTTCCAAACGCAACAGACTGATAAATCCAAGACATAACCACAAGCTGATTCTGCCTGGAACTAAGTGGGTTACAGCACTTAGTCATGCCCGTGAGAGTAAAACAAAGGGCAAACTTGAAAAAGCTCGGGAAAAAATCATCCGTTGATGTGTCTCCTCCACTTCATGGAGCTCCCAGCCCTGCTGCACCAGTGAGGGCATTTTCCAGACTGACAGCTTTGGAAACCACCAGGCATGGCCACTCGCCTGGAGCTGGAGGTTGGAGTATACCAAGACTAGTGTGAATAAGACAAAAGTTCAACACTGTCAAGTACGACAGCCTGAGGGCTCAGCTTTACAGTCCTGTTACTATAGCTTGAGAAGATGCCACGTGTCAGCTGAGCCCCAGGAACGGGCTGAGCTCCCTCAGCCTGTGCCAGATGCTGCAATCTGATCATTCAGCTCGCTGTGGAAAAGGCTGATGCAAAATTGCATGAAATGATTCCCATAAGAAAATTATTACAGCGATGTTCACCAAGTTGTAGTTCATGTGCATGGGTAGCACAGCTCCAGGCGCAGGGACCTGGCCAGGAGACAAGACCATGACCAAAGACCCGACTACTGCTATCCTCAAACAGTGAAGAGGAATGATTTCACAGGTAAGACATCTGGGTGAGACACACAGCTGGATTCAGTGTCAGTTTTGCCATGGATTTAATGACCACTTGGACTTCATCACTTCTGACTTGGCTATCTCATCAATAAAAGGGGATGCACTAATTTCCCTCCTATCCCTTCTGCTCTGCTCATACCATAAAGGGCAGACGTGCCGCAGAGTCATGCCATGAACTAGAAGACCACAAGCCTGAATTGAGTGTCATCTGTATGTGCACATACAAAGTTTCCTAAAGCTCTAAAGACTTCCAGTTTGAAGACAACCTCTACTGAGATGATTCTGTTATCACTCACACCTTGCATCACACATCCTTCCATCACTCATGTAACAAAGCTTTAAAAACCCCTCAAACGAGAAAACAAAAAGGCACATTAATATAGACACTCAGAAAAATAAACTCACTTTTGTCCCCTGAGGAACAAGCCATGCACAGCACTTCCCAGCTGCCTAAACTGAAGGTCCAGACCCTTCAGCAAGGCTGGGTACTTGTTTTCCTGAGACACATTTGTTAATATAGAGAGCAGCTATATGACACCACAGAGCACAAACCTTTACCAATACTTCAGGTTTACAACATAGGTGCTATTATTTTGTAGTATATTTTTTCATGCTATTTCCATAGAAACTACATTGTCAACTGGTAATTTTCACGCTAAGTGCATCATTTCCTCAGTACAAACATCCCCATCCCCTCACAGGAAAATGCAGTTATTATTTAGTGCTCAGAGAACACACTCTTCCCTGGTGAGATAAAAGGCTAAAGTTTAGTGAAAGTAAGGCTCCACACCAGTATTATTTCTAATGTATTTGCATTTGCACACCCAGGCAGGTCAATATTCAGGCATTAAAGCACATTTCCTCCACTGAGGAGTGAATGTGGTCCTTGTCAGCTCCAGGAACAGTTAGCCCTTCCAGAAATACCCAGATGATGATCGGGACAAAAGAAAAACCTTTCCTGGGTTCCTGCATCAACAAAGTCTAATGCTGATGTCCTGGCACAAAAAATGATGGAGCACCAAAATGTAAGACTACATGGTGCAGCCAGCAGGACTGGAGCAGTGTTTTAGTTTATCAACCCAAGCTGAATCCACAGATCTGCTTCAGAACACTGCCACCTTCACATCAGCTCTTCGCTATGCAGAGAGCAAACCAACCTCTCTCTCACTGCCATTTCCACAGCAGGGCCAGAGCTGGGTGCGCCAGGGCTTACCTGTTGTTATTCTTCAGCTTGATGTGGTCGCTGGTCTCCAGGATCTGCCCATTCCTCAGCCACGTGATCTGGGGAGGGGGTTCCCCTTGGGCCACACACGTGAAGATGGCAGTAGTCCCCACAGG
Organism: Vireo altiloquus; assembly: GCA_013396875.1. Lineage (NCBI taxonomy): Eukaryota > Metazoa > Chordata > Aves > Passeriformes > Vireonidae > Vireo > Vireo altiloquus. The sequence continues at coordinate 1,293,932 of VZRF01013970.1, read as the reverse complement.
TCTGGAAATGGACTGGGGATGCTGCACAAACTCTGCTGGGGCTGAGAGGAGGAAGGAGAAAGAGGATGAGAAAAGTCATGATGATCCCACTTTATCCTGGTACAAAAAAACACCTTGTAAACAAGTATTGTCTGCCTGGGAACAGGGAATTCTTGGCCAACCCACAGCACAGGAAGTAGATAACTCTTGTTTGGATGGTGTGTCTGTAAACAATGCAATGCTGCCTTTTGGTTGGCCACCCTGGCACTCATGGCTTCACAGGAGGCACCTGAAGGCCAGATCAGAAATGATGGAAAGCCGAGATGAGTCCCGCAGAGTTCAGGCAAACAGGACCAAGGTTTAAGCCCCTTCACCTCTCCCTGGTCTTCCACAGAAAGCAACTCCAGTGCTGACACTGGGGAGATGTGCTGTTTCCTCAATGGCAGAGCTCAAGCAACATCCTGGCTTTGTCCAAAGGACCTGAATTGGCATTAGCAAACTGCTTGAAATGGAAAGAAATGTATGGATATCATACAGCAACCTGGCAGGGTGTTCTCTCCCCAGTAAATACCAGATTTGCTGCCAATTTTTCCTGTCTGCAAGAGACTGGGGAACCTTTTTTACCCCAGGTCTTCAGCCTGGGACCCTTGGGGTCCTGCCAAGCCTGGCAGAAGGCTACACCCTGCCTGTAACTGCTGCTCACCTTGCCACCAAATGTCTTCACCTTTGACAGTAACATTTCATAACAGAAAGCAATCTCCTCCTTCCAGCAGCTCAAATTAGATTTAAAACCATTTATCAGAATAAACCAGCGTATCAGCCTGCAGAAAGCAGGGCCTGAGACACACTGCCAGATAGGTGAGATTATTCAAGCAGTTCTGCTTCAAAGGGCAAAGTGATAAATATACTCCATGTTGCTACTGAAACCTAAAATCAGGTGAAACCAGCAGCAGACACAATGAAGACAAACAGATAAGAGGCACAGGCCCATGACAAATTTACTGACTAACATCACATAACGGATGGCTGACATTAAATTTCTTTGACAAAAGGAAGATTATTGAGGGAGACACGTTCAGAGCCACTCACTGGCACTTTCCAAGCATGGGGTTAGTGGGCTGTGCCACCAGTGGAGATTTAGGGACGGAGAAGGGAGCAAACTGGTCCAGCAAAATAAACTGAGGAGTGGCCAGGCTGCAGGTGGGATGAAAGAGTTGAGTCTTGTGGTTCATGGCCAAAATACCCCTTAGGGTTTGCTGCAGCATTTTGGTGGGATAAAGCTCTTTCCCAGCTGTGTGCAGGTAAGGGAAGAGCATGGCTACTGCCGTAACATGGCCAAACTGCAGGAACAGGTGCTTGTGTGAGAGTAAAAGTCCAATTGTGCAGATTCTAAGTCCTCCAGGCAGGAAGACAGAGACATTCACCACAGAGCCCATCCCCCTTGAAGGAGTCCCCTCCTTCATTTTTAATAATCAGAGGGAAGTGGAGCATGGCAGGTCTGACTTACGTTACTTTACGGGGTATCTGTGAGCAGAGTTTATTGTCAGGCCACTGCTGTCAGTGCTTGGCTCCACTAATGAATCTGATCCCAGCAACCCAATGGACATGTACTTCCAGAACCTCCTGCTAAACTTGCACATGTGCCAATCAATCTCTTGCCCTTTTACTTCCCTTCTATGTTTTTGCTCTAGACTTACAGATTAAAACAAAATTCAGGATAGGTTCAATAAAAGTTGGAAGCAAGGATAAACAGGGGGAAAACCCCTCTTCCCTGCCATGAATGGCTCCTTTGTGGTGTACAGTGAGAGCATTAGAAACTTGATTTTCCTCAGCCTCCCGCCCCCCGCTTTGTGCTGGCGCAGTTTTGCAGGAGCAATTATTTTGCAAGTGGCTGTGCACCTCCCTGCTTTCATGTGGGCTGCCGAGTTGCACCCGCAGCATTTGCAGGTGCAAACCCACGATGCCAAGGAAGGGCACAGCCACCTTCCAGCTCCTCGCCGTAGCTTCATTAAAGATCCTCTTGGCTCTTTGCCTCTGCCTCCCCCTCACTTCATCAAATCTCAAACCCACCGTTTGTTCCAGCAGAAACGAAGTTGAAATATGGAAAGAAGCATCCGGCATAACCCTTCTGGAACCGCCGGCTCTCCTTATCCTCCCTTATTAGCCTGTGTCAAGAGGGAGTAATTGGAGCAGTGTCGCGTGTGACTCGGGGTAACGAATGTGCAGCTGCGGCCGCTGGCTCGGTGCCAGTGACATTGCTCAGTGCCACAGCCCCACGGGTTCCTTGGGTCCCTGCTCCCCTCTGCCATCCCTCCTCTTTGCTGCCTTGCTAAACACAACCAGATCAAATCCCCAGCCCCTGCTTAACTCACTTATACTCTCTGGGGAGCAGGTTCCCACCTCTGCTGTGCTGAGCTGTCCCCTGTTCCATGGCATCCCTTGTTACAAGACATAGATTGCCCTTCCACTGTTCCTGCTCTTCCGGGTTTTCCCTAGGCATTGCTCTGTCCTGTTCAGATCTCAACAGTGTAAAGCTGTGGTGCCAAATGGCCCAGGTCAAAACAGAAACCCATGGAGTCAGAAGGACATGGTCTGGGAAGAGATGGAGTTTAAAGGCCACAGACAGACTGGGTGCCCCTCTGCTACCTGGACCAGGACGCACCTGACCTGGTGTTCATAACCAGTGTCCCAAGGAAGGTGCCCTCAGGCAACTGTTGTTGTGTGGACTTGGGGCAAATAGCTCCTTTCCTGGGTAGAAAAACATCTCCTCTCCTCTCCCAGGTCCTTTCCCGAGCCCTTCCAAATGATTTCAACAGGATCCAATCGTTTGCCACCCTCAGTTAGTGGGAAAGGAGCAGAAGCCAACCCTGCCTGCTGCCAGCCCTGCCTTCAGCCAAGTCCTGCCCGCTGCCAGCCCTTCACCCTTCTCATCACTCATAATTAATAGAGCATCTTGTCAGGGCCCATCCCACCCTGCATGGAGGTGCAGCGGCCTGAACACCTCTGCCCCTTCCAATACAACATGCCAAATGGCCATCGAGGCAGCCAAAGGAAGCATTTCTCAGCCCTCCATTAAGATTTTAATAAAGGTATTAATGGAGATCACTGTTAAGAGCAGAGGATTCAAACCTGGCAAGGAGGAGTGGGCAGGATCCAGCCCTGGTTTGTGACGTATGAAGAAATCAGAGAGTTGATTATTCAGTACTTAATGGGAGGGAGGGGATCATGCAGTTTTAATGAATATTTAAAGGCATGACATTGGTATCAAAAAGCAGTAACATTTAATATCATCCCCAGAATCACTAATGAAGTGATTCAATAGCTTTTACTGTGCTCAGCAAACTGTGATAGCATGGACATGCACTGCAACAGCAGGTTCTAACAGAGAGCCCGATGGGCTCCATCTCTTTAGGGACATGTCAGCAGGGACCAGCCACCAATGTGTCCCCCAGGATATCAGGGAGCTTTGCTGTCCTTGCCATGAGGTTGTGGTGTGGTGCTTATAGCAGTGCCTGACGGCTCACAGAAGGTCCCAAGGATCAGGGAGCAATGACAGGTCACTGAGAAGGCCCCAAGGATGAGGGAGCACTGACAGCCAATGCTCTGGTGCCAGACCAATCCATGCCTCTTGCATCTCAGTATGAACTGTCATTAATTCTCAAGTGGACAGAGTGGCAGGGTCGGGGAGAGAAGCTGGGGTGAAGAGAAGGAGGAATAACATGGAAACAACAAAACCTCATAAATTAGGCTACTGGCACCCACAATAAGGATATAAAGGAGAAGTCAGGTCAGTGGGGAAGTCAGTCAAGCACAGCAAATGGTGACAGGTGATTTAAGACAACTGCTGCTCACTTGGCTTCTCTCTGTTCACTATAGAGGATGCTCAGACATTTACTTGAGTAACTTACAGTAGCAGTGATGGGGCTGCAAGGGTCAAAGATGGAAACTGTGCCCATGTCCCCTGGAAAATAAGCAGAGAACACTCAAGGGGGCTGTCATGGAGCCTGTCCTTCAGCCCTCATGAAATTCTTGTCCCAGCAAGGTGCTGGCTGGAGTTCCACAGCAGCAGGGTATCTTCCCATGTCACCCACAAGTGTGGTCCTGGAAGAATGATCCAGAGGGATCACACAACCCAGCTCACTCCAGCATCCTAACAGAGAAGATTTGAATGCCCTCCTGTCCCTGCGTGGTGGCTTTTCTTGAGAAGGAAAATGTGGACAGGAAGGGAACTGCTCCATGGGGGACGCTGACTCACACAGCACATATTGAACCTGGTTTGCAGAATGAATTCAGGGCTAAACTCAAGGACAAACCAAGTACCAGAGCCAAGCCTAAACCACAGCAACTGCTATATTTCTGCTGCTGAATTCCACCCTGCAGCCAAGGCTTGTGATGCCAGCAAGCAAGAATGATGGAAGAAACATCAGAAGCGCAGCAGTGGCCGGATCTGCCGGACCAAGGAGCGCTGCCCAGTCCTGCCAACAGAAAGCAAGGCGAACAAGGCGGGCATTGTCAGCAGAGCCTTCAAACCCATGTCCTTAAGATGGGCCCTCATTTATGAGATGGGATCTCATTTTTCTGCATAGCTTTCAGGAGGAAATGAAGCGTGGAGTGGAGAACACTGGTGACCATCTGGCCATTCACAGCCCATCAGTTTGTTATGACACCAAACACATAATAAAGCACAAAAGATTGCACAGGAGGCAGAGGGAAAGTGCTTTGATATATTTTTTTCCTTGCCACCGAAGCCTGCTCTTCCCTCGCCTCACACACACGCACACCCTTGGTTTCAGCCGGCGCCGCATTCGGCCCTTCGACAACTCCCCCCGTGAGACTTTCATTCGAAGCCCAGCACAAAGCAATATTCAAATGGCTGCGCCAGAATCTGAAGGGAAAATGGAAACTTTCTTGTGTGAGAACCTTACAAAAGAGATCAAAGGCGCTTAAATGGCCAAGGGAGGGCAGGGAGGGAAGGAGTGGGGGATTGACGCCTTCTCCTCTGGAGAGGGGAGGAATTCCCAGGAAGATAATACGATGGTGTTAGATTATCTAAAGGAAAACCTGCAATGGAAAGGACATTACCTCTGGAGGAGGAGCAGAGCCTTCTGTTGGGACAACTCTGCCCATGCAGCTGCTGGATGGGACAAGGACCACTGCTGGCAGCAGGAGGGAGGATGTGGTCTCAGTTCCAGCCTCCCGCTAACTCCTTGCCTTACAACAGGAAACATCGCCTTTTCCCATCCAGTTTCCCACCTATAAAATGTTCCTCCTTCAAAAGACGTGGCTCAAGTTAATTTGTGCCTCCAGGCACTTCAAGGGCCCCTGCATAAAGGCAGCAAGTACCTGGCCTGGTGTGCTTTGAGGATGCCTATTGTCCTAGCCCTGTGCTAACTTCCTCTCCAACCAGGCTTTTGATAGCCCGCTCTTTGCTTTTCTTCTCTTTACGGATGTAATTTGCATCGCTGACATCTTGACAAAGATAAAACCCACAGTCTCCCATGTCAGTCATTATCGCTGTTTTCTTCCCAGACGAACCTGAACACCAATCATTTGTACCTCTCAGCTGGAAAATTCAGGCAAAATAAGATGCAGAGGCAGGAAAAACTGCTTCCAGAAGGAGGGTGAGCAAACCTGAGATGTGCTCAGCTGCCTGGCCAAGGTCTGCCATTACCTTGCCTGGGGAACATTCCCCTAAAAATCATGAAGCATTTTAAGGATGGGCAATACAAGCTGGGCTCCTGGACACTGCAGGTCCTGTATAAGGGCTACTCTAAGGACACACTGGGCACACTTCTCCACACCACTGCCAGCTTCTCTGCTGATGCTGAATGCAGGAGCATTCCCCTTCCACAGAAACACTGGGCTCCAATGGCCCTGTGCGTAACATTTTAGAGACAAATTCTTATCTTGGCTCCCAGGAGAAAATCCACAGTAATTCCACAGCAGCTGAACTCCAGCACTAGACCAGCTGCTCAAGAGCTGATGTTCAAATCTCCAAAAAGACTAAAAACTGCCGATCTGTAGCAATAAAAAGTTGTGCTACCTTTCACCCTCTCATTCAATTGCTAACAGGAGCAGTCAACTGTATTCAATTTTACAACTTCATAGATTTTCCAAGTAATTTGTTTTGGGTCTGCCTCCCTGCCTCCTGGACATCAGCTTGGCATTTGGGCTCAGGAGACCTCTCCTACATGCATCATGTGCAAAGCTGTCCTGCAGCAGCTCTAAGGGGTTTGTATCAGTACAGACAGGTTGCTCTTAATGCCAGGATTGATGTTTCTTTATAAGGGGATTCATAACTGTGCCAGTTGGGAGGTCCCCTCATTGCACTGCTCACTCAGAAATCCAAGAGCAAAAGAAACAGCGAATTTTCACCTTGTCTCATGTTTGATCAGCACCTGGGGCTCAGGAGGCACAGGCAGCCCTTTCCAAAGCCTTTCTACATCGCTCCTCCACGGCTGGTGGGATCACCGCCAGCGACTTCCGGGATCTGTTGGGTGACATCAGTGCTGGAGCTGGGTGAGCATCAGGGCTGGAGCAGGGCACTTTCCCCATCAGCAGCACGAAGGGTTCAATTAGCAGCTCTGGCAGGAGGTGTGTAATTTTAGATTCAGGATATCATCAGTCAATAGTTAATGAGTGAACTGATGAGAGCGCGAGATGCTTTAAGTGGACTAGCTTGAAGAGGAGGTGAGTGCCTGTAATCAGGGGCGGATTGCTGCCATTCAGAGCATGCTGCCAGCTGGGTTTGCCTTCTCAAATACTTGCCTGGCTCCCTTCACCATGGAGACTGGTCACACAGAGCATGTGGAAGGGATTTGTGTGCTTTCCCTAGTGCTGATCTCTGCTTTGGGCTGTACTGCCCTTTACAAGTAGCATTTCAGGACAGTTGCTGCAGCAAGAGGAGCAACCTGCATCCTATGGGTATGGCCCCCAAAGGGTGCTTCACTCAGGTCGTGGCTATGGGCTCAGACAGTGTCAATTGCTACAGGAAACAATCTCACAGACTTTTAGGAATTCGTTTTAGACCTACTGGTGCCATTTCAGTTGGAGAACAATACTCTGTGAGTGGTATCCACTGCTGGATATCACTGCCAGAGTCATACCTATTATTCAGATGTGTCCATGAGACAAATTTGGCTGATTAATTCAGGCTTTCTGCTGAGATGCACAAATATGATAACAAGTAACAACCAGTGTCTGCTAAGACAAAGAAAGGCCTGTGATGGGGTGGGAAACAATCGCAGCCTATGCAGCCGATACCTCAGCTGAATGATACCTGGTTGTGACTCACCAGGCATGGGTGACACACACTTGGGAAACCAAGAGAAGAAGTGCTTTGTTTGGTACCACCAGAGGTGAAGTCAGCAGCTGTCCAACCCAATCCCCCAGGGTGCCAGGGGCTCACCTTGCACGACGAGGCTGCCCTGGGCGGTGCGGCGCACCCGCGTGCCAGGCTTGTTGGCGGCGCACACGTAGATGCCGGAATGCTGCACTGTGAGGTCCGAGATCATGAGGTTTCCTGTGCCCAGCACCTGAATCCCCTCTACGCCAATCGGGCGGCCATCTGAAAGAAGGGGAGAAGGACAAGAGTCACATGCTGGACTTTTGTGTGAGGTTCCCCAGGCCACAGCCCTCAGTGAGGTCCAATCTAAGTACTTATGGAGTGGTGCCAGGTTCTGCTACTGGCATTTGCCAAGTAGAGTCAACGGGATTTAGCTGATGCTCTCATCAGAACTGCCTTCTTCAGAAAGCAAGATCCTTATTTACATGTTTGCCCAAAATCATTCTTTGTGCTGCTTAAAAACCCAAAGTACCACCACAGGAAATGTGAAAGCTTTCAACCACGTGTTCAGATTAAGATGAAGCACCCAGAACACAGTTCAGCAAAGGGGTTAAACCAAGCTAAATCATCTCAGCTTCTCTCAGCCATTGCCTGGGTTCTTATATTAGAATAAGCAAGGGTCCAGTCAGCTCAATAGCCTATTTCCCACAGAGAGGCTTCAAGAAGAAGTCCAGCCACCCTGGTTAGACTACAGTCCAAACCACTAATGTTTCCCTGGTGCATTTTCCCAGCCACCAGCAATTTATGACCTACGGATTACCTGACCCAGAAGTTATACCACTTTACCTGATAACCCCTGATGGATTTTGTGGCTTCAGAAAATAAGAGAATACTGGATTTTTGATTCCTTAGCCCTTGAACATACACTAGCTCAGGGCCAAGGGTTAGGGCTGGTCAGTCTCTGAGCTGATGGTTAGATCTCAGTTACTCTGGCTTGGAAGGGCAACTGAAAAGAGCTGCCCTCATCCTGAGTGCTGGATATGAGGCAGGTGAAATAGTTCAGTATCAGGGAATTCAGTTCTTTCCCATTTTCTCCAGAAAATTCCCAGCCAGCTCTAATTACAATGTGTTTCATTAGTATCAGGCTATTGCTTTCTTTGTTTCATTGATTTGTGTTTTAAGACACTGTCTGACAAAGGCAGCTCTAAATCAGGCCTAGCACATGTCAGGTTGTCTGAGCAGAGGTGCAAGACACTAATGTAGATTTTTGATTCCTTAGCCCTTGAACAGTACACTTCCATCAGAGAGGAATCAGGAGTTCAGTTCTCTCAAGTTTGCTCATGGAGGAATTTAAAGAACCCATAGAAACCAAAGAAACAAGAACCAGCCCTGGTGATGTCCCCACCTGACCATCCCATGAAACTTCCATACTCATGTGCTCCACTACAGTAGAAGAGCCTGGTCTTGTGCTCCAAAACCTGTGCCATAATCGTGCCATGAGCTTCATGTTCCAACACAGACAGCATGCAGGGCTGGCTAAAAGTTACCCTGAAATCACATGCTTTAGACACAATATCATGCTTTGCAGAATAAAAAATATTAGAGAATTTGGGTCATTCATAACCAACAGGTTCTGGAATAGATTGGGAAAATGCCTGTTCCTCCACGGACTGCAGGTGGATCTCTGCTTACCTGTGGAGCTCCATGGGCTGCAGAGGCACAGCTGCCCCACCACAGGCTGCACCCCAGCCTGCAGGGGAATCTCTGCTCCAGTGCCAGAAGTTCCTGCCTCTCCTGCACTGACCTTGGGGTCTTGGAGGGCTGTTCCTCTCATGTTCTCACTCCACTCTCCAGTGCAATTTGCTCTTGTGCAATAACTTTTTTCCATTCTTAAATCTGTTACCCTAGAGGTGCTACTACCAATGCTGATGGGCTTGGCCTTGGGCAGTGGTCCATCTTGAAGCTGGCTGGAATTGGCTCCACTGGATATGAGGAAACTCCCAGCAACTCCTCACTACAGCCATTCCTGTAGCCCCCACACTACCAAAACCTTGTCATGCAAACCCAATACAACCATAGGAGTGAGGGATCCCATTTCAGATTCCAGGCAGCATCCCTCTTGGAAACATCAGCAAAGCATGGACTGAGAGCTACAAAAGCACTTTCCAAACCTATCTCCTGCCACGCTCTTCATATACTGTTTTTCAGGAAATCCTGAAGCTTAAAGGTTTCCTTGCTTCATGAGACAGGAAATGCCAGACCTCTTCATTATTTGCATTGCAAAGAAAAATGCTCAGGTCTCTTAGACAGAGAAAAACAATGTCATGCTGGCCAAGCCACCGCCGCAGTAAATGGCTCAGTCATAAAAAGGACAGTAAAACATGACCTGTCCCACATTTAATGAGCAATAACAAGGAACCATTCCTTCCAAACAGCATTTGAACTGAAGTGTAAAGAGGTCTGAATTAAATCCAAATTGAACTTGATTTCGGCTTTTAAATTAGACCTTTCAGAAGTCTGTATTTACAACAGGCGTAAAAATCAAATCTCTCTCTTGAGGGAGGGACGGGACCAGTGAAAGATGCAAAGTGGTCATACCTGGATCCTTCATCACATCACTGCCTTGAGAAATACCACGGAAATGTGACTTGAATGTCAGCAGTTTTACTGTATTATTTATAACATGCTCCATCATTTAAGCATGCAAATACTCAGCCTGCAGCAGGTGCTCCCCCCAGTCCAAATACTAGCATTGATAAGCCCTCAGTTATCTCTCCAACTCACGTTATTAGAGGTGTAGTGGTCTGAAGAAACAGCACGTGTCCACACGTCTTTCATTTCCCTGGAAAACAAAGCCTTCCAAGCTCAGAAACTTTGGTGGATCTGCTATTTGGGTCAGTGTGGCCATCCCTAACAGCCAGCAAAGATCACTGTGCCATATCATCACAGACACCTCTCACTCAACTCCTCCCCTTCAAAAAGCACTACAAAGGGCTTCTACAGAAATGTCTCTACTTTCCCAGTCTGCTCCATCCTTCTCACTCTACTGTGCCTCACTCAGCCTGAGCCATCCTGCAGTCAGCTAGAAGGTCTTCAGCTAATATCTAGTCCAGCTTCGTAACACTGACAACACATATAAATAATATAGAGTGTTTACACAAGAAATTCCTTGCATCCTGAAAGCTCAGCACTTTGCTGAACCGCTGTGCTGAGGGACTGATGTCTCACACCTGCTTTGCAAAGGTTGCTATTTTATTTTAACCCTGTTTTATTTGCATGGAGACCTGAAGAATGGTTTGGATCAAGCAATCCAAACCCTGTAAATCCACCTTCTTGGCATCACTTGCCACCACTAAGTCATGTCTTCACATGAAGACCTGAAGGACTGCAAAAGCCAGTATTTGCTCAGTTCCCAAAGCTCTCAGGACCCAGGCACACTTGAAACCACTGACCTTCTACTTTTTAAAGAAGTCAAAAGCAGAAAATTTGAGGGCTGAAAAAAGCCATTCTGGAAGGAAATGTCTCTCTTTCTGTCCTCGGTTGATGAGGACAAAAGGGGGAGGCTCAGCTGTTGTGAAGAGTAGACAGACCTCTAATTAATAAAAGAGACGATTCTCCAAATGGGAGATGCTCCCAAAAGATGCTCTGGCTATAGACAAGTAGGGACTTTACTGAATCATAGGATGGTTTGGATTGGAAGGGACCATAAAAATCATCTCATTCCAATCCTCCTTCCATGGGCACAGACACCTTCCACTATCCCAGGTTGCCCCAAACCCTGTCCACCCTGGCCTTGGACACTTCCAGGGATGGGGCAGTCACAGCTTCTCTAGGCTGTGCCAGGACCTCACTACTCTCACAGAGAAGAATTTCTTCCTAATGTTCTATCTAAATCTACCCTCTTTCATCTTAAAGCCATTCCCCCTTGTCCTATCACTGCACATCCTTGCAAAAAATGCCCCTGCAGCCTTCCTTTAGGCCCCTTTAGATACTTCCAGGTTCCCCATTGGGGTGAAGTCTGGATGAAAGACATCTGCAGTTTGGGAGCTGCATTATTTATTTTTCCAAGGTGTATGTGATGCTTTCTGGACCCCATTCTCCACCTGCTAACCGAGTGATTGGCACACCAGCACCAATTACAGAGCCCCCTTAAAACGTGCCAGGCAATATGAATATGCAACAACACGAACGCCTTTCTTTTCTAAGTAGCAAGTAGAAAGAAAGTAACAACTTTCTAATGTTGATCATTTAGGTCTTTTGTGAATTCTTTGTATTGTGTCATAGTAGCCTTCCACTTTTTAGACACATGGGTCTCCTGCTCCTGCGGACACTGGGCACTGTGGATTAGCATATTTAGAGTACATTGCAACAGTTGACTATTCAGTATGTGAAGTGGTGAAATTTACTCTATTATTTCTAAACACTTACAGGAACGGTGCTCCTGTCAACCAGTCAGCCATCTATTGCAAGCTTCTGTGTCCAATAAGTTACCAATTAATTGGCTCCTACAATTGTTGTATAGTTTACTTCTTGAATGGCTCCCTCTTTAGTAATTTCCTTCCCATTGTGCAGCCCTTTCTGACAACTTCTGTATAACGCTATCAGATAATCACTGTCCTTTCTTTCTCGCCTCACTTTTCTGTATCTCTCTAAATAGTTTATTATTCTGCTTTGGTACCTTTTATGGAGGCCAGCTCAGTGGCCTGTCAGTTAAAGAGTAAGGATACATTAAAATCGTCGTTCGTTCAAAAGGCTTTGCAGTAAGTGCCCAGGATATTAATTTGTGCACACATACAGGTCCAAGCCTGAAGTGCATAGCTCTGAAAGGAAAATCCCTATCTTCCCTGAACAAACCCTTAACGATTTTACATCTCTCTCAGAGCCTGCTCACTAATGAATGTTGACATTTCATGCACGGCGAGACACAGGAATTCTGTTTGTGGTCAGGGGCTACAACATATTCGCAAAGAAATTAAATTCAAAATTGATTGTGTGACACTCAAAAACTGTCCCAGAATCTGAATGATTTCCTTCAAGCAATATATAGCTGCCTTTCCCACTGAAAACCGGCCAGGTTTTAGCAAAGCCAAAGCAAGAAGTGCAAATGGTGTTTATGGCTTGCTTTCCCCTGTACCAGAAAGCTGTGAAAGCAAAATTGTTCTTTTGCTCCTTTTTGACAGAAGAAATGCCACAATGTCAAAACTGTGAGCAAAGGGGTTCAGAGAGAGTTTCCAAAAAGGCAAAGTGCCCTGTGCAAAGCCCTGGCACAACAGCAATGCCACAGCTCTTCCTTACTTCTACCAGGCAAGAAAGATGCTTACACAAATTGACTTTTTTTTGCTTAAATTAGGCCATTCCTATTGCTAAATCAGCTGCATCTCTCTAAGACTTTGTGGCCATGGATTTTTTTATTTCTGCAATTGGATTAAAAGTGGTTTTCTTCCTAAATTGAGTGAATTAACTGGTTATCTAAGCTAAACCAGCTCTGCAGGAGGAACTTCAGGAAGACCTTCACATGGGAGGAAGCCAGAGATGACAGACACTCTGATGACCTCCCTGTCCACTATAAACCCCTCTCCCTCCTCGTGATCACACATACAAGGAGACATGAAAGCACTTCTGAAATGGCTACAAGGAGATGACAAACTCTCAAAGTCATCAGAGAGCCTGTGCACTGCATCGTTGTCAGGATCACTGTCATAATAAATGAGACCTTGTGATGCTTTGGACAGGAAATATTCCTGATGAAGGCGAGGGAAAATAACAGGATCTGTTTCCCATTCAGCAGCTCTGATTCTGCTGCTGTGCTGCAAAGCAGCATGGAGAGGGTATTTATTTTTGGTGGAAGGCAATGCTGAGCTCAGACCATCCAGACAAACATCACACACTGCTATTACATCTTCATTATTGCACTGTTCTATAGAGACAAGTGTTTTGAAGAAGGTAATAAGCACTTATAATTAAGGCAATTATAAAGTAGTTTATTATAGTTGAGCACTAACATAGAGCTGCCTTGTGTCCAAGAGAACCAAACCAGTGATACAGAGTATCTGGGGAATTTTTAAAACAGCATCAATCTGATGGTTATGGCTCTGGAGGTAAAAATACCAGTTAGTGGCATACACAGGCTGATTTTACAAGCCACCAGAGGATGCAAGGAGGGAAAACATGGAAAAAATGTGCAACTGATATTGGATGCAAGTCCTCATTCCCTGGCAGGCAGCTCTGGAGTGGGAAGTCACCCTGCCCCTGAGCTGACCCTGACCCTTGGAGAGCCATGGGGGTGTAGTCCCACATTCAGCACAGCAGCATGAGACAGGATTATCCCTGTTTGTGCTTCACAGCCACCTTGGGAGACACCGGGAGATGAGCATCACAAAAATGATGTGACCTCGAGGACCGCAAGATCTTGGGAAGTCCTAACTCAACCCAACCCCGCTGTGTGCACAGGCAGAGTTACAAGCTCTGGGAGATAAAACAAAATCCATCAGCTCTTTGCTCAGCACAGGTTTCTGTAGGGCAATGGGAGTGTTGCTCTGAGCAAAACAGTTTCTAAGCTATCATGACAGAGTTAGAACCTAAAATAAACCTTAGAGAAACAGAGCCTTTTGCTCTTCCTTGTTTGCATGATGCCATCAGACACTATCTCTGGTTTCCATGCTGATTTAAAAACATATCACAGACCCCAGCAGCAAGCATTTGTTTTTTCAGACACACTACTTTAAACACCCTCTTGCCCTTAAAATTGTTTTAAAACTCCCTGAACAGGCAGCAAATTTCTTTCAAGTCTGTTTTTATGTGAAAGATGTGTTTGTGTATGATTTTGCTTTCTCTAGGCCAACAGTGGTGATGTTTTTGATGCAGCAGCAGAAGATGCTGTCACTTGAGAAAAGATAAAATTACCACCTTTCATGAAACATCTACAGGTTTAACCAACCCATTTCTCTAACAGCTGAAAACAGAATATTGGCAGAGAGAAAAAACAAAGCGTAGACATGAGGATAAAAAGCACTTCAAGCCTACAATTAGCTTCCATGGGGAAGGGAGAGGGTGAATCAGTTGTTGTATAAAAGTCAGCGGCACCTACCTATTTCCCACGTGATGGCTGTGGAGAGGAGGAGGAAATCCCAGTGACCCCCAGGGCTTACCTAGGCGGCTCCAGGAGACGATGGGCCGGGGGTTGCCGGTGGCGATGCACTCCAGCACTGCTGTCTGGTGCACAGTCAGCGTCAGGTTCTCCGGGCCCACGAGAATCATGGGGTCCTTGTACACGGTGGAGTGGGAGCCTGCAATGACAGCACCATCGTCAGAAGGCATCTGATTCCCTCTTGTTTAAAGGGAACATCGAGGACTTCAGAAATCCTCTAAGTACATCTCTTTTAAGTACATATCCTCTTCCACTGGGAACTGTAGTGACAGGAGATGGAGTAATGAGTTCAAACTGGAAGAGGGGAAATTTAGGTTAGGTATTTGGAAGAAATTCTTCCCTGTTAGGGCAGTGAAGCCCTGGCACAGGCTGCCCAGAGAAGTTGTGGATTCCATCCCTGGAAGTGTTTAAGGCCAGGCTGGACAGGACTTGGAGCAACCTGGTCTTGAGGAAGGTGCCCCCACCCATCCAACCCAAACCATTCCAAAATTCTAAATGATGTCGCTAGTGTAATCCTCAATAAATCTGAGATGTACATGAAACAAAAGGAGCACAATGTTTGTGTGACAGTCACACTGAACATGTTTAAAGTGTTCATTGATTATTCCTGGGGAAAACCCCTGAACCAACGATCCAGCCACAAACAGCCCTGTTAACACTTGGATATCAGCAGCATAAAGAAGGAACTTCACTGTGAACTGCAAAGAGAAGATGTGCATGGTATATAAGGAAAACACAACATGCAGGACACAGCAGGAATGCAAATAAATGAAGGAGTTGCCTTATCTTTTAGCATCTCAAGCCACACAGTAATTCATACAGTCCACAATGCCTAACTCTGTGAGCATCTCCTCTTGCTGCTGATGTCATTTGCTCCAAATGCCCTGTCCTGGGACAAGGAGTGATGGAGGTAACAGTCCCTGATTCCTGCTGAGGATCCTTCTGAGAGGAAACTCTTCTGATGACTGCACCCCACAGGGTGGTCGTTTTCCTACCATTTTCTTGCAGGGAGAGGATGCATCCCTTTGCTCTGATATAACTGTGACACATTAGCTGCTCACAACACGATCACTAATCCTTTATTTGCACTATAGTAGCACCAAGTGGCAGCAACCAAGAATGAAATCCATTGTGCAAGATGGATGTATAGACCCATAATAGAACAAAATCCTGGCACAAGGACCCTGGACACCAGACAGGCACAAGAAAGGCAAAAGAAAACACATTTCACTAGACAGAATGACAGCACAGGACAAAAACATCATCCTGTGTAATGTATACCACAGCTAAAACGACATCTCCTGAGTCCCTAAAAAGTGCCTTATCCCTGGGCTACATGTCCCTGCAGCTTTTACTCCTATTTGTTGAGAGCAGGAGAGGAGGAAACCCAAGAGATATTCTCAGCTCTCCATCAGTGAACAGGAACACAGAAAATCTCTGCATTAGTCTTTCTCCCTGTCTCTGCTGAGAGCTGGGTTATACTCCAGAAATGCTGAGGTCAAGCAGCATTTAAGAAATTCGATCAATCTTACAGCTGCTGGCAAAAAAAGCTCTGTACACCTGCAGAGAGAAATACCTGGGCTGGTCATCTGCCCCTGAGCAGGAGTGGGGCACAGGGAGGGCTGGGGAGCACAGCCCTAGCTGGGCTTCGCCATAGGGACCATCCCACACTGATTCCTGTAAATGGACTTCCCAATTTTCAAAAGGCTCATTAAAGAGAAGTGATCCACCAAGATCTACCTACAGGGGCTTTTCTCCAAGAAAAACAATTTCTTTCTGCACTTTTGAGTGTTACCTGTTCACAGCAGCTCAAGGGCTGGAATCAGGGCATAGCAGGCAGATTCCACAGTGGTCCAAGGGCAAGCACAGATCAGAGCAGCTTGTTTGTTAATTGTTCCTACGGGGGCTAAGCAGGGAGCGATAAAGTGACTCCGAGCTTGTGTGTAAATGGGCAAAATCCAAGAAAAATCACCGTGTCAGTGTGACTTAAGAGCAGACTTTCTCACTAAATGCATTTCACTGCAAGCCATAAAATGCAGATTTTTTGATGAGAACCAGAATGCACAATAAATTCGTATGACGGGCTGGTTAACCCCAAGAGATCTGAAAAACAATACCTTCCCCTCAGTACCTTGGAGTGCCTTTAAAACCCATGTAGATTTATTGTTCTGAATCACAATACTAAATGTTCACGCTTAGAATAATATGGTATTATCAGCGTATTATATAGCAATTTCAATATTTTAAAACATGGAGAAATGAAATTAATTGTCCACGGTCACCCAAGAATATCAACAAATGAGAGACAAGGTCAAAGCAGAATTTATAAAACACACTATTTTGACAATAAAATATTTTAAAAGAACATTCTTTGATTTCTACTCTGAGTTTTAAATAGGCATTCAGGTTTTTGAGTGTGGATTCAGCTCCCTGAGTTTGGACAAATGCTGTCCAACTCTGGAAGTGGCACTTTCACCACTGCTCACCTTCTCCTGCAAAGGCCAGGGAATGGTCCTGTGGCTTCGCTTGGGAGCCCACCACCCAAGGCAGTGACAGCTCCAGGGCCAGCAGGGACAGGGACACAGCAAGGACAGGGACACAGCAGGGACACAGCAGTCAGATGCCAGCACGACACAAAGGGGCTGACCATGTCCCACCATCAAGGAGGAGGTTTCCTTCTTCAATCAGATCAGCCCTTTGATGCAGGGTCAGGAAGGAAGGAGTGACAAAACAAGGGACTCGTGGCAGGCGAGTGCTGCTGGAGCTCAACAGGGTTCAGGGCAGCGCAGGGATTTATTCTGAAAGGGGAAAAGGCTCTAATTGTGCCTTTGGTCCCCCGGGACTCCACCAGCAGCAGTCACAGTGAGGATGGGGAGGTCCTCAGGCCTGCCAGCAGTGACAAGCACTCCAGCAGGGATGGGAGATCTTGATCAAAAGGACAGCAGCAGAGAGAGCTGCAGCTCGCACTAGAAAGGTGTCAGTGCAGAGAGGCAGGCAGCCTCTCGGGAGCAGCTCCGCTGAGCAGCACTTGAAAATAATCAATCAGCAGGACTGGAAGACATCTCTGTGCTGCTCACTGCTGGCAGCCCCGCCACCACTGCCGGGGAGAGGAGGGAGAGCGATGTGAGCAGGCTCCTTCACCCCCCACAGGCAGCCACCCTCCTCTTCCTCTCCTGCCAGGCTGTGGCACTGCCCTGCAGGGCACAGGTTTCCACAGCCCATCCTCACCCTCTTCCTCCTCCCTCCCCAGGTAGGGCTTAGTTTGGAAACCTCAGGGAGGCAGACCTGGTACTTCTCTGTTGGTGAAGGAATGGCTGAAGCTGTTGCCCTCCAGGGAAAAGTGGGAGCCCTCCTACCACCATGAAGAGCAGAGAGACAATTCCCTTCATCCCTGACACAAGAGGAAGGTGATACAAAGATTTGTAGGAATTCTGCTTACCCCATCATGCCTAATGCCATGTGCACAGCAGCACTCTCATTAGCTCAGTATTTACTGACACAACACCCACATCAGTGAAGCAATGCCCCGTGCACCTCTGTGGCTCACCACAGCCTCTGCTGCCGAGCCAAAGCCCAGGGTTCACATGCTAATACATACCTGCTGTCCAGATCTAACAGATATTTGTGTGTTCTTAGCAAACACCACAGAGTATAAACCTTTTCCATGGTGGTTTAACCCACAGCAATGAGTATTCCATGCAAATGTCCAGTTCCAGCAGCTCTGCTGACATGCAGGCACTGAAGCATGGTCCAAACCCTTCAACAAACACTTATATACGGTGCCCATATTCATCATCTGGCTGCTTTAAGAAGGTGAAAAAACCACAAATGTTTCACAGACAGGAAATGTGGAAAACATCCATCTGCAATGAGGGATGGTCAGATGAGAACAACTAGTGCTTTCTGTCCTGCGAGAAATAGTAACTCAGGCCAGTAAACTGACACAAAGAACTTCACCACATCGATTATTTACTGTTCTTTTTTTCCCCTCCATGTGGCTACTGTTCATGTAGATCGAGCAAACAGATAAGTAACAGGCACCCAAAGCTCCCAGGTCTTTCAGAACCAGTTAACATGGTTTCTTTCCCTATCAGAGTTGATATACACAGTATCACTCTTCCCTGGGCTTCACCCCATTTCACACGTGCTGCGTTTTTACAGTCAGCAGAGGCTAATCTGACACTTGGTACAGGTGTTAAATCTTTGCTCCAAACCACTGGCCAGGCAGTATTTTGGAGAGTGATGGGAAGCTGTGAGATGTGGCTGTATGCTGGAAAGCTTCCAGCTCCTGGGTACCAGCAATTATCACAGCTCAGGGGAAAGACCTTTGCCTGCATATGAGAAAGAACTCAGAGAGAAACACCCACCCAACCATCCCTGGGCAGACTTCCCTTGCCTCTTATCTCCAAAGATGCAATCTCCATTTCCACAGGGAACCTGGGATGTCTCCCACTGGAGGGGATCTGAACAAATAACAATCCAGAACAAGGAAGATGTTATGGCTGGACAGAGGAAAGCCTCTCAGTGCTGTTAGACCGAAGCTCTCTTTAACTGTCCTGGTCCAGAACAGCAGTGTGAGAAGACGAGGAGGCAGCCAGGACAGTGTAGCTGGCACTAACCTGACACGGTGAGTCGAGCCTCCCGGCTGAACTTCACGTTAGCAATATTGGTGGCAACACAGTGAAATATCCCACTGTCTTCTGCCCTTAGTCCTGTTATCTGGAGAACTCCCTTGGGAAGCAGTGTGTACCTGTGGGAAGAGAAAACAGAATCAAAAGCTTGCAAAGCAAGCCATGATGTGACAGCAGGCTGCACACCCATCCAGGCAAGGCAGGCTGGCTCCCTGCACCCCAATGCAGAGGTGCCAATATCACCAAGATGCCAACATCCCTAAAGGCTGAACCCACGCTTGCCTCTGCATCAGGTTTGGTTTTTTTTTTGATACTTGAGCCGCTGGCCTTCTTTTACAGAGGAGTAAAAGAAAATCGTTTATCTCCTGATGCATCCTTGAAAAATGGTGATTTTTGCTGGAAGGCTACAAAGTAGATGTTTCCTATTTAACCTGTGGAAAAGCTTTGGCAGTGCATTTGCATGTGAGGACAGCTGACACTAGAGTTATCATAATGTGGGAATCATCACTCATCAGCTGAGGCACAGTGACCATGGACAACTGTGCTTCACACTCCCCACTCCAGGTCCAGGACTCAAATCCTTAAAACCTCAGATGCATGAAAAGGTATGTTTAGAATAAATACTGATTGGGCAAATGCAAACATCAATAAATATCTTCTATCTTTAAAACATAGGCACATTTAAATCATGTGTGCACACACACACATATGTACACATACATTACAGGTTGCTTGGTAACCACTTGTTTAAATTGGCTGGTAGTAAGTCATTACACTGTGATGAGTTAATAATCCATTTCCGTCCGGAAGATGAAGAATATCTTTCTCCATATCAGCATATGGTTAAGTGCCTATAACCTGCTCCCTGTGCCGGGTTCCAAACGTGTGGCTCCGTGTCGGTGGCAGCATGACAGCAATCAGTTTTACACGGCCCAAAGTTGATTGCAATCTCTCTGGGACTTTAAAATGCCCATTGTTTTGGATGAATTATACTACAAGAAGCCTTCATTTTTGTTAACAATCTGCCCACATCATTAGAAGATTCAATTTCAAAGCTATTATTCTGCCTTCAAAGCCTCCAAGAGCAAGACTCGGCATACAAATTTATGTACACTTTATACGCAGAAATGCACCAAGCGTGATTAATGCAGAAATCCAATTCAGCCAGAGAAGCAACTCTCATCACCCAGGCTCTGGTGTCAGAGATTAATCTACTGAGCTGACAATAAAAACCTTCCCTGGTAACTTTACTCCTACAAAAAGCAGAATCTCTTCAAAATCAGGACATGAATGTAAGAAAACTGTTCCTAGGCCACATCCTCCTGGGCTTGGGCAGACTCCCTCCCCCAAAGGAGAAGCAGAAGGAATGAGCACAAGATTAGGGCTCTGTGGGTTGGAGAAAAGTCTTGGCTTCTCAGTCTTGAAGCTCCTCAACCTTGGGGTTCCTCAGCCTTGGAGAAAAGAAATCCTCGTCACATTTAAATCCCTGCCACATCCTCTGACCATCTGCAGAACTGCATCCCTGGGCTCAAGTGGAAAGGATCAATGATGCATGAAGGACTTCAGGGGAACTTGACCTGTCCTGCAACATCTCACTGGGATGCCACAAGGCATCCAGCCCAGTTCTCCACCCCTCACTTCAGCTGATGCCACTTCGGATCAGTTGCTCCACTCTACCACATCCCAGTTCAGCACCTGTATGAGTAAGAAGCCTTCAGAGGAGATCAAGTTTAACAAATCAACCCTGTGCTGGGCTAAAAAAAGCTCAGATGAAAAACGCAAGGAAAAACAAAATCTGACAGTTGCAGTTTTCCACAGCAGATTTGGGCCTCTTGGGTCCTTCTACTGTAAGTTCACTGCCACTCTGAGAAGGTCAGGCATTGTTCCAGCCTTCGTGTTTTCTCCTGCCTCCAAAGAACCCAACCACATTCTTCTGCAGAACTGACATTTTTAAGAATAGGGGCTTTCATGAAAATATTTACAGCTTCCTGGTTTTGCCTATTCCCAAGGCAGGGACGTCAATCCGCGATCGAGGTGTGCTGTGAGCGATTGTCTCCCACCGCTGGTTGTGCAGCTACCGAGCTACAGCTGGGGCTGCCGGAGGCTGCCGGCACCGAGCGCGCGTTTCCTGCCACCTGTCCCGCACCGCGCCGAGGATCAAACCGTGATGAGGGACGTTTCCGACACCAAGGGAGCAGCCTGTCAAACACAGGAAGCGGAGACGTGCCGCTCCAGGTCTAGGCTGGGAAGGGAGGCAGCTGGAGTTTCTCTTCAGGAGATTGTTTGGGAAATGGCAGCTCAGGGTGCTGTGGGAAGCTCTCTGCAGAGCTCGCCAGTTGCCACACGTGAGGGAGTCCACCTGGAATAGCAGCCACAGTGTAATTCAGCGCTTGCAAGAGTCCAGGACCCATATGCAAGATCTTAAGTCACAGATCTGTCTCAGAAAGAGTTCTGCAAAATGAAGCCATGGAGGGATGAAGGATGCCAAAGCTACCCAGCTCTTTGAGGCTTGCTGGGTAGGTCTCCATGCTAGAAAATAAACCTGGAGCAGGGTTGATAAGGGAGGGTCAGTGCAAGCCCTTCAAAATCAGCTAATAGCTTTATCTACCTCTCCTGGTAAATGCTCCTGCAAGGTGTTTGGCCAGAAGGAGAACCAAACCAGAAAAGCCACAACACTGAACAAAAGAGTCTTCCATGGTGGGAACTCTGGCCAAGACCATTAGCCCAGATTAGTTGTGTCCAAGTACAACTGTGAAAGCAATTGAAAGTTTGGCCATCTTTTCCCACCTGATGAAAGGCCAACAGCACATGGCTTGGACCTGTCCTACCTTTCGTTGTCTGTGTTGACTGGCATGCTGTTCTTATGCCATAGGATGACTGGTTCAGGCAAGCCATGGATCTGGCACTGGAATCTTGCTACACCACCTTCCTCCACCACTGCATTCTGAGGGTGGATGTGGAAGTCAGACATCGCTGGAAGACAAAAAGAGAGACAAAATTATTCACATATGAAGAAAGATTCAACAACTGGAAGACGTCAGCAACTTTACATGACCTAGAAACACCCTCATTTCCCACAGAACACAAATGGGACTGTAATGTAATGTAAGAGCAGAAGGCCAGCTTGCAGCCTAACCTTCTGCATAGAAAAACAAGACTGGGAAGTTCTTGGTATCCCACCTGCCTCGGCACATTGAACTGATTCAATCAGAACAAGAGACTGCTCCCGGACCCTCATGGTCCTCAGTGAGGTCTGCTGGGGCAGCAAGAAACATAGATACTGCACTGGCACTTAGCAGAGGTCATTCCCAACACTTTGAGCAGCCTTTGGATGCTAGTTCACATCAGAAGAGAGATGGATTCTTTCTGTTGCCACCAAAATGTTGTAAATAACTTGATATGTACAGCCTGACTCCTAAACTCATGTTGTTTAAATACCCTGAGCAGAAGAATACCAAAATACCCTAGTGAAATGTACAGTCCTTGATTTTCACCTCTGTTTGCAGGTGCTCCTGCTCATTGCACACTCTGTCTTCCAGCACTGCAGCAGGAACAGCCACATCAGCACACAGTGGAGCAAAAGGATTCAGCCAAAAGAAAGAGCAGCTGCCAAGAGCTCAGCAAAGCGAGGCTTTTGGGGCTGGGACCACCTGACAGCAAATGATGAACCCCAGCATGCCCATGCAGGGTGAATACAAACCAGCCTGTTCCAGCAAGCCGCAGCTGTAACCATCGTGCGGAAACACTCTAGCATGCTGTTAGAGCTACATAAATAATACCATAATTATTACTATTAATTAATTGGAAGGTGCTGCCTGTTGACTCTGCAATAAACATATTCAAAGCTAATAAACATCCCAGTGGTTATTTGGCTCATGATTCATTTAAAGTGCTGCATCCACGGGAAGATCTCTCACATTACCATACAAAACAAACTCCAAGAGAACCCCCTGCTCCGCTGCCCCAACCCGATGACTGCCCTCTCCCCAGCAAGAAAGCCTCGTCCCCTTTTACATGCATCAAGTGTAATGACTGTAGGTCTGCTAAAGAACAAGCTGCCTATGTGTCAGGGCAGCTTAATCATTCATCTGCAAACTGCACTTGGGCTCAGGCAGATGGGAGATGGCCATTAGCAATCATACATTAAATATGTGTTGCATTAACCTGCGCTGCTCCCGCAACCACCGCTCTCAACCCGCTGACGGCAGATTTGTTAAGCTGATGGAGTAACACGGAGCAAAGCCCTGGCCCCTACAACCCAGTTGTAGGGTTGGGAAGGTTTTGTAGGAATGAGGGTGGGATGGGCAGGGAGGTGGACCAGGGAGTGGCTGCACAGTGTTCCCTGCCAGATGGGGACACAGCAGCACAAGGTGAAAGATCACAGAAAATTGTATTTCTCTTTCCCAAGATAAAAGCCAATGCAATTATCCTCTCTGGTAAAGGATGGAGCCCAATGGTGCAATGGCAATTTACCCAATTCATATAAATTTAGCCTTGAAATGAGACTGATCATGGCCCAGAGCACTCAGCCATGTGGAAAGGAGCCCAAAGGCTCCTAGGAGGTCTCCCACACCAGGTAATGCCTCTTCCAAGGTGGCAAGGGATGCTTGAAAAGATGGGGGATCCAGGGGTGCCTGCAGCAGGAGAGCTCAAGGGAGCCTGCAGAACATTTCAAGGCTGGAGACCCAGACCAGGGTGAGCATTTTTGCAAAGCCAAATCTTATGGACCCTCATCAAGAAATGAACCCAAGAATTACTGAGAATTACAAAAAGCTAAGAAAATATTTTTAAAAAGCAGGGATTCAGATGCCTGCAGGAAAATTCCTTTCAAATGTACAGATGCTCAGCACTGAGGTTTTTTGGTGGCTGACAGGGTTGATAAAAGAGGGAGGTGTGAATGAGAACAGCCCCAGCACACACTTCGCTCTGCTGGTTACAGAATCCATCACCATTCCTTTATTTCAATAATATCACCTCTTATAGGTAAAACTGCAGCAATAACCTCTACTCTTAAAGACACCAGTATTAATATTTATCATTAATAAAACATGGCAAGTTATAAATAATTCAGTTATTTAAGGATGTTAAGTAAAATATTACTCTTCAACGACACTATAATGTGGCTTTGAAGCACAGTTTTATGTTAAATGCCTAGGAAACACTGTGACCCTTGCCAAGACCAGCTGGTTTGCAGAAGATGCATTAAAAATTCATGCACTAAGCTACAAAATGCTATTTTTAAAACAGGTTTACGAGTTTATTTACAGTTGCAGAGACAAAAGACTTTTGCAGCATCTCCTGTAAAACAGCAACAAAACTTCAATGTGAGTGATTACTGGGTTTTCAGCCTGGGAATAAATCACCAGGGAGAAGGAGAGGAGAGGGATAGGAGCTCAACTGCTTCACAGGACATTGCCTGGAGGGGCTAAATCTCTGCTGACCCATGTGAGGTTTTTATATATGTCCCAACTGACTGTAACAAACTCATGCAGCAGAGTGCTTGCTCCTGGTTTGTCACTTGTCTTTCCGTGGCAAGCAGCAGGACCCCCATTACCAGCCGGGCGCTTTTGTTCCAGCCGCCACAGAGAAGAGCTGCACGCCAGCCCGGGTGGGGTTGGCCAGCAGCCAGGGAGCTGCAGCTCATTTCTATGCTAATGGCCATAATAATTTTAAAAATAAATACATGCAATCACAATATTCACCTGTGAGCTCCTAAGAGGGAAGGCACTCACTAATCCATCTGCCAGCGGTCTCTGCTACCCAGCAATGCAGCATCCACGTGCCAACGGAGGGACTGGTGCTGCCCCAGGCCATTTTCACCATCATCAGAAGGGTGAATACCACCTTGTTCCCATTAAACTTCCCTCTGCCATCTCCTTGTGCCATCAAGCCATAAAAGTAACGCAAATCACACTCACACTCATTGCTCCACATTAATGCTCCAAGCTGTGGTGCCTCAGCGCTTCTGCTATCATCCCACCAGGATTTTGGCTGTGGTACACAGAGACTGGCAAAGGGCAGGGAAAGAAAAAATTAGGACTCACAGCAGCCAGGGAGTGGTCCTGGCAGCCCCCTGATGCAGCAGGCATAGAGAAGCCTCCTCCCGAAGATGTTGGCCAAAGCTAGATCCAGACTGAACTGCCAACAGGCACACAGACATGTGAAGCAGAGGAGTTACTCTTAATCTACCCTTTCCCTGTGTTACGTAACTAAGGACCTCTGTTAGGATGATGCTGGATCACAGGTGAGGCTCTTCCATAAAGAAACCCCCATGCTTGGGATTGCCCACCACTTAACCCCCACTGGGATGCAGTCCCTGAAGGCATGTCCTATGGACACAGCATAGGTGAGCAGCAACTCTTATCTTCATCCATATAAATGGAGGATTCATTCTGGGGTCTCCCATGGAATGTGATTAATCAAATCACAAGCACTTTCTCCATCCCAACAGGCCTGGTGGAAAGGCCAATGGAATAAAAATGAAAATAGCTATCGAGTAAAATTTTCTCTACTCCATAAAAAACTAAATTGAAACCATTAGTGGCCAATCCTTTTTTGCTCAGAACAGCATTAGTGCTAAGCCAGAGATTGACCTAGATTTGATATAGAAAAAGAAAACATTAACTTGGTATGTCAAAGCAAAGGCCTTTAGAGTCACTAAAATGCAAACATTGCACAGGCACAAGGAGAGGAGGAAGACTTGAAAGGTTCAGTGCCAAGCATGGTGTTGGGAGAGCATTTGGGAAGGCCAGCTAGTTCTGCAATCAAATTGCCTCTTGATTTTAAATTACTTACAGAGACCCAGGCTGGCTCTGACACAAGACGATGCTGAGGAGGACTGAGCATCCACACCACCACAGATGCCAGGCAGTCCACAAATAGCAGCCCACAAGTCAAGATCCCTTCTCCACATTTCTGCCACCAACCTGCTAAATCCAGGCCTTTTCTAGCAGAGGCATATGGTTAAAATGCCTCAAAGTTAACACAGTATAAGGAAGAAGAATTTTATGCCTCCAGTATCTGGGCTTCCAGATGCTCCTACCAAGGAAAGCAGGCTTCGCTACCTCCATTACAACTGAGGATGGTGAAATCTGGGAGACTAATTATTTGCCCAGTGCAAGAGAATAAGCCATGGGCAAGGCTGATCCCTGCCAAAATTGGCTCCATCCTGATGACAGTGAGCTGCTGATTTTTATACAGAATTTCTCTACTCGCTAATAAAATTGAATTCCTCCTCAGGTCAGCAGAAGTCAGAGTTGTTTTTAAAACACAATGAACACCATGCCAATTAATGCCAAATTTGATCCACTCTGAAATCAGGCTGAGAGCTTCAGCAGAACCAACCTCCACTATCTGCGAGATTCACAGAGCACCCAACTCCTACCCCTGAAAGGCACCAGTGCCAAGGCAAGCAGAGGGATTAATTTTCAACTCCCTCTTGGCTTAAGAGATGTTCACCACTAAGTCAGCAGCCTGCCAGGGAACATTCTTGAAGAAGTCAGCAGGTGAAGGCTCTGCAGACACAGGTCTCTTATTTGTCCCCTCCACATTCTGGAAATGGAGGACTTCCCGACGAGAAGAAGCCAGCACAAAAGATGGAGGGCGTGTGGACACCACGAAGTCCATCCTCTCCTTTCTTCCTCCTGCCTTCAAATAGCAACGCCTGCCCAAGCCTTTAATAAAAACACACTGTACCTTCCTTCTATAATTTTTTTTTAAAGATGCATTTTTATAAAGCTAAAAAACAAGCCCACGTCAGGCCAGCCCTGTGGCTACTCCAGCTGGAGAGCAGCCTCTGCGCCTGCGAGCTGGCCCTGCGTGTCTAATGACGCTATTGTGCGAGGTTGTTGCTGAACTGCCATGAGCCCAATTTTGAATGCAAGTTGCTTTGTGCATAGTGAAGTGTGAACAACAGCGCCGCCCATTTATCTATTTAATTCTCCAGGAGTAGCAGCAGCGGGGCCCTTCACTCACATCTGAAGGGAAGAAAAATCGCCTTTCTCTCAGCTTTGGAAAGGGAGGGAAATATTAAAGAACAGCCATGCCTCTCCCAGCACAGAGGAGCCTCTCTCTGCCTCCATCCACTAATCATAGCGGGGAAAATCCCAAATCTCTATTGTCTATGCTGAGCCTCAGACATCAAAAGAATATGGGCTGCAAGATTCAGGAGAGTTTGAAGCAAGGAAGACATTTTAGAGGAAAGTAGTTCATTTAAGAGGAACCAAAATACATGGTTAGATAAGAGAGAGATGACAACCCACCTCGGTCTGTGCAGAGGTACAGGGAAAGGGTCAGGCCTGAACACTTTTTATTTGGAATATTTGCAAACAAGTGCTTATTCCTCTTTTGCTTTTTCTGTTGCTTTTTTCCCCTGGAGCTAACAGGACAGATCAGAGCATGGATGGAGGATGGTCCAGGCTCTGTTCTCTCTGCATTTTGCATCCTCATGTCTCTTGTTTTCACCCGCAATCAAAACTGACTGGAAGAATTTAAAATAGGTTGAGACGACAGCACATCAGACAGACTTGTCTGGCTGAGGAACAGTCTCCACCTGGCCTATTTTTTTCTCCACTGCCAAGCTCCTGGGACAGGGATGAAAGGGAGACAACCAAGATAATGCCTCACAGTGGGACATAGCAGCTGCCCACGGGAGGGAACATGCAACAGATATTTTACAAGAGGAGTGGGGGGGAAAATCTACCTCATGACTCAAGTCCACCAGGAGGCAAATTGTTGCCTGGTCTGGGACTGTGGCTTCTCAGCTTTTTGCATACATATGAAATGACTGTGAGCCAATTCCAGCTCAGGTCACCTCCCTGCTGCACCACAATGAACAGCCCCGATGGACACTACTGACCCATGATTTACTGTTGGGTCTGCTGCTTTCAGAAGCAGAAAAAAGCACAAAGCCCTGTGGGGGCTGCTTCTGCACAGAGGATGATAAATACCCTGTGAAAGTAATGAACACATCTCCACTGCATGCAGAGCAGGGGTCAGAAGGAACATCCTCAGGAGCCCCCGGTTGCCCTACCTGCCCTGCACAAGCGAAGGAACCAGGCTGTGAGGAGGATGAAGGGTTCTTCCTGAAAAGGTCCCTGTATGGTGGCACTTGGAAAACCTCTGAATGCCTGTACTACAGCTCTCCTCCTCTTCCTGAGGCTTGACTGAACGTGCTGTTCACCACCAGCACACCCAGCCTCTCCTGCACAATCACAGGCGTCTCCAAGCCCGTACTCCAGTCCTAGAGAATATTTAGTATATTCATGGTATTGATTACAGCTCAGCTATTGGAAAATGAACTATACCACCACCAGTTGTTGATGCATGGGTACTCTCCCATGAGCGGGAAAGATTTTTGACTGGATAAATGCAGCCTCTGCACCACGCACAGGAAGGAAGAGGGGCCCTAATTGCCCGAGGACTGTTTTATATTGCAGTATCTCACAATTTCTATAAAACTCACAAAATGTTGCATCTCTTGAGTGTCCCCACACTGTCCCAGTACGGCATGTAAGGTAGTGTCTCCAACATTCAAGAGCCCACCACCCTTGTTTGTCTTAGGAGAGCAGAGAGCACCATGAGGGCTGCCAATGCCAGAGGAAACCCTTGAGAGTATCTGGCCTTTGCTACACTCTCCCTCGTGCAGCAGCACTGCCAAATGCTGCCTGCTCAGACCCAAGACCTCCTATAATGTGGCTTCATCCAGAAATCATCCCAGCCTGGAAGCAAGAGCAGGGAGTCCCTGTGCATTGGCACAAATACCCTCTCTGCCGTGTAGCGAGCAACCAGGACTGTCTGAGCATCCTCACACCTTTCTTATAAAGTTATCAGTCATTTTAGGGACAGGCACAAAGTGACACCCACGGCCACAACCAAAATCCAACATCATCCCTTGAGTACCAATAGCACACTCTACCCATGAGGCAATGCTACTCCTTATAAACCACTTTGAAAGATGCATCTTGGCAATCCCATGGATCAAGTTTCTCACTTCTCTCCATGCTCAGAGCACATGGCAGCATCCCATCACGTTACCTGCTACACCGAGCAGCACAGCAGACAGCCCAGGGTGGTTATTCATCTTCCAGCACCCTCTTGTTTTGTAGGGGAACCAACTAATAAAGAGCCCCTTTAGCGTTATCAAATTGGTTTCAGGGAGAAAAGAAGTTTCTGGCAAAGAGGGAGGCATTGCTGGCAGAGACCTTTATCAGGGAGCTCTATTGCAGTAATTTTTCAAGATGAAATTGCTCTCCAGCTCATGACAGCATTTAGTGTATCCTGAGGCGACCATTTATGAAGCCAAACCTGTGGTCCTGCCACCCTGCTGCTGGAGGGAAGGGGGAGTATTAAATGTCATAAACAACTCTTAATTTGCCTGGGTGGAATGCACATGGGGCTGGTGATTCTGCAGTGCAGGAAGAGGTTATCTGTCAACAGCACAGGGCTCCAGCACCAAGGGTGATGTTGGCCAGGCAACACTGGCTGCCGTGACACCTGCCCAGACGTACAACTCACCACGAAGGGCTCCTATGTTTTTGTGAGGTGAGTTCTCAAGAAACTCAGCATCACACGAGGCTCCCCCACCCCAAAGCAGGGTTCCCCTGCAGCATCACAAGAAGATGACCCTCCTATTGCATCTACAGCAATGGTTTCTTCAGGACTTTCCTGTGAAGCACCCATTTGCTCTTTGCAAAATAGCAATGATTTATCTCACTCAAGCGCCCCTGAAGACCCCTGAATAATGAGAAAATGAAGGGCAAGCTGTCCACAAGCCTCTGGGAGAGGCTGGCGCAGCAAGGGCAGAGCAAAGTGTGCAGCACACTGCCAGCAGGCAGGTCTCTCCTGCCAGATTCCCATCCGGAGCTCCTCGTGTTTTTCCTACTCTGACACACACAATTAAGACAAATTACATAGTTACCATTTTGATTTGTTGCACAATACTGATGTTTTCCATCCCTCTCCCAAATATTGATGGAGATGGTAAAAGAGGAAGCTCCCACACAGCTGGTTTTGGCCCTGGACCACTTTGTTTGCAGCCAACTCCTTCCAATATCGAGCGCGGATGGACGAGCAATCCTGCTTTTCATCAGCTCGGAGAGGCAGCGCGCCAAGCAAGCACGAGGTGTTATCCTCAGCAGCCCTCACAACACCTCTGGGTAGAAACATCCCTGCTCAGACCTCCCAGAGCAAAGCCAGCAGCTTTCATGCTTTTTTGTGCTTGCCAACAAGCGCACACTTTGTTTCGGCATCTCCAGAGGCACTGGTGGAATTCATAAAGGTGAAGGCAAGGAAGCTTTTCATCACGACTGCCCATGGAAATGCCATCAGCCTCGCTTACAGACAGGGAGCTGTCCTGATTTACAGGCTAATGAATTTTAAATGAGATGCATTTTTTAATTTTTTGTTGTCAGCGCCCATTTTTCTGCCAGCAATCATTCCAGTAATAGCTTTAAATTTTCAGCATCTGTTTTTACCAGCTCTCTTGTAATTAGTTTACTAATGTATTTCACTGCGCCTTTGTTATTTTCAGAGAATTACTTCATTCCCAGCTATCAGAGATAGTGCACTTCAGTCTATAAGGAGTTTGGCCTTTGTTCCCCCGTGGTTATTCACATGGGGGAAGATGGCTCAGTGAATGACAAGCCTTTCTATCACTACACATTCTCCATTTAATGTCTTTATACTGGCTCATTAATTACCACAGAAAACTCCTTTCCAAATGGAACCTGTGATTTATAGAAGACTTGGGCAAGGTGCCATTTTTATCGGGCCGACAGCAAACAGCACCAGTGCTGCAAATTCACTCTTCATTTTCCCTCCTGCTGCTACAGGATCAGCCCTGCCGAAGTGGGAGCTTTGCCTGGGCAAGGGAGCTCAGTGCTGCTGAGCCATGGGCATCACACTGCTCCTGCTTGCCTGGGATGGGGAAGTCCACGGAATACTGAGCTACAGCCCGTTCTGCATTCAGCACAGATTGAGATATTCCCTTGGGCAGCTGCTGGGAAGTGCCTGGGAGACGTGAAACTGCCTCCAAGATGATCTCTTTCCTCAGTCTGGTGGTCCAAGGGGTGGCAGTGCATACAGTGAAGTATCTCGTAGGTCTTGGCAAAAACCCAAGCACAGCATGGAGAGACTCTGGCTTTCATGATGGAGCGGGCAGTCAGAGGTGATGGTTTTTGTGGCACCCAGATGCACCTTTCGGCTACATCTCATCACCCAGGAGGCCAGAGTTCCAGCTGTATCCCTCAGAATCTAAAGTATTACAGACTTGCAAACCTACCAGCACATGGGGTCCAGGCAGGGGGAAGAGCTGCCCAAAGACACAAGGCAAAGGCTCCCTGTGGACCCAAGGCAGCCAGAGCAGGGGGGAAAGGCGGCTGTGGAAGTACCCAAACAACAGTCTCTCTGTCCGACGGAAATTAACTTTAAATCCTTCAGAACAGTATGTCTTTCACCACGTCCATACTCTGCCAAGCATGATAAACTACTCCCCTTCTTTATTAAGGAGTGAAACAGAAGTGGAAATGGTGCACATGATAACTAAAGAAGTTATTTAAATAGAAAAATAATCACAAAAAGCTGGATTCCCACAGAGGAGCTGCCTCACATCATTGCAAGGAAAATACTCAGCACCCCCTGTGCACAGGGAGAGGAGACAACACAGGATCCCAGTATTGAGCCAGAGCAAGCCGAGCACAGGGTTAGCATTGCAAAGAACTGCTCTAAACTTCCTTTTTGTTCATTTTAACTCTGAATTTCACTCAAATACAGGCGATTTTCCCAAATGCTGAAAACTGCTCTGCTCCCATCCCTTGGTGTTGAGCACAGATATCGTGCTTTAATGTTGCCCAGTCCAGATTGAAGGGGATAATGTCAAAGATGTAGAAAGGACTAAACTGTTGTGATCCTGAGAAAATCCAGGTTCCTCCCAGGTCTGCTTTTCCTCCTAGCAGCAGCTAAGCCGTTAGCTGTCATCTCGTCCCTGTGGCTGAGTTACTATATAAATTCCTGTTCACTCCTTGGCAATAGCAACAGCTTCCTATTTTGCTGGCAGCAATCCAGGGGAAATTCAAGCTGAATTACAGCCATTCTTCAGAAAATAGGCCAAATCCACGAAAGCAGGACACATGACCGCAGACGTAGAGCTCGTCCTTTTTCTATTTATTTTGCGGCGAGAAGCCCCGTTGGCTGAAAATAGCTTATCTCTGGAAGTCCCCCTTTCCGTTCACGGCTGCCGCTCCTGGCTGCCAGCCAAACCATTACCACCTCAAAGAGAAAGTTCATAGCTCTGGCGTATCAGCCCCACAGTACAGGACGTGTGGTTTGATGTTTTCACCGATTTCTCTCTGGGAGCTCAGAGGAGATGGGGATTGTATTTCTGTGCACGAGCCAGCGAGTGTTAACTCCTTTCCTGCGCCTCCGCTGGGATGGTTGCACTTGGGGCTGTACTCCAGCATCGTTTGTCAGCGTAGACACAGTAGTGTGTGTACACGTGCACATATGTGGACATATGATGGGAATAAATTGTTCCCTGTGAGGGTGGGGAGGCCCTGGCACAGGCTGCCCAGAGAAGCTGTGGATGCCCTATCCGTGGAAGTGTCCAAGGCCAGGTTGGACAGGGCTTGAAGCAACCTGGTCTGATGGAAGATGTTCCTGTCCATGGCAGGGGATTGGAAGTAGATATCTTTAAGGTCCTTTCCAACCCAAACCAGTCTAGGATTCAATGATTTTATGATACAGAATGGGGGTGGTAACACAGGTCAAACTCTGTGAGCCAGGGTCCCTCCAGACACCAGCTTCCACAACACGGTGGCAGTTTACATTTCGTGCCAGGTCCATGTGAAAGAGCCACTGTCTCCCAAAACACCTCTGCACCCACAGTGAGCCCTCTCTCTCCGCTGTGTATCCTGCAGCAAGCCCTCTCTCCCCCCGTGTACCCACAGCACCCTAAATACAACTGGGAGACAAACACAAGGACACAGGAGAATGGTTAAAGATAAGGATATGGAAGATGGTGACACAGAGGAAAGAAGTGATAGCAGAGTTACAAACCACCAATCTGACCATCTTTATCTTCCTCACTATCATCAGACCATCACTGAACCCGAGGAGCAGTGATGCATTCCAGAAAACACAGTTCTCCAGGGAGGACTGGCTTCTTGTTGATAAGAAGCAGGGAGGCTTATCTCCTAAACCCACTGTGACACCTCACCCTGGGCCCAGTTTATCAAATTAAACTCATTACCTTTGAGGATTCACTGAAAAGAGGTGGCAGGAGAAAAGTCGTGGGTCAAGGAGGCAATGCTCCCATCACCCTGTGGTGCCGCTCCTGGATCAGCGCATCCTTTCCGGCACGTGCCGACCAGCAGTGGCTGGTGGGACAACACTGCCTGGGAAATCACCACCAGCACTAAACCATCCCAGAGCATCATGTCAAGGAAGCATAGACAGAAAGAGGGGAAGCACTGATTTCCTGTGAGGCCGTCACACGGCTCTGTGGTTTATAGTAGCTACAGCCACAGCAAGCAGGGCTGTGCTCGCCAGGTGAGATTCCTGATAGAAGATGGTTTACAAGAACAGGTTTTGATATGGTAGAAAGACAATCTGACCATGCCCATGGGAGAGCCATGATCATGATCTGCCATCATCCAACCTCTGTACTGTGTCACAACCACATAGAGAACTCTGCACATGCATCTCTTACTGCCACAGAGAAATAACCAAGTCCTTTCTGTGGGGAATTTTTAAAATGAGCAGTCAAGCAAAACTAAATTTCAGCTTTGAGCACTTTGCTAAGG
This sequence comes from Vireo altiloquus, assembly GCA_013396875.1. Lineage (NCBI taxonomy): Eukaryota > Metazoa > Chordata > Aves > Passeriformes > Vireonidae > Vireo > Vireo altiloquus. Next base: position 1,260,092 of record VZRF01013970.1, on the reverse strand, counting down.
CATTCAGATATATACTTCAGATGCTTCTAATTTTTTTACTTTTTTATCCTTGATTAAAGAAACACAGGTCACCTCAGGTGGTGCCTCTCCTCTCTTTGCAAGGACCTTTGGTACTGTTTATGGGAACAGCATATGACAAGAAGCCCTGGGTAACAGAAGGAGAGGGCAGTGAGGCTCAGGAAGCCTTTGAAGAGCATTCCCAAGGGATGCGCCTGAATGGGATAACTATCAGCTCTCAGAGCTACAAGGAGGGGCTTTATCGATTTGTTGGGAGGAGAAGAGGTTGGAAGAGCCTCTGTTATTTCCTGTGGTGAAATGTGCAAATATTTTACCCAAATGTTTGTGCTTCTTCCTGTGTTTGTGCACCCTGAAACTCACTTGGGCAGTTTGGGGTGGGCAGGCTGCCAGACTCTTCGAGCAGTGCTTCCCTGACTAGGAATCACAGATTGTCCTGTGACTACCAGCACCTAAGCCCTCTGCAAATGCACCAAGTCCCTATTTGGATGGAGACATCGATCTCCACCCATCCTACCAAACAGCTCCTGGCAACAAAACTCAGTGCCATGGACAAAAGACAAGGGGAGGTGCTGAAAAGAAACACAGCACGCAGTGCTCAGCCTGGAGAAGAGGTCCACATGAACATTGCAGCTCCTGCCAAAGGAGGAAGAGTTAGAAGACAGGCTGGACACTCAAGCAGCCACACGATCAAATTTCAATACCAGCATTTGCCTTCAAAGACTGTCAGTGATGGGACAGCCAGACAGACCTGCAACTGCCTGGGATTCCTCTGTCCCCATCCCTGTTCGTGCAATTGCTGTTCTCATTTGCTTCCCAGACTCACTCCCCATCTAGGTTCCAAGGTTAACCACATTTAGCCACCAAAGCTCTCTGTCAGCATGAAATTTCATTTTAATTAAAGCTTAAGTTTGGGATGCGCACATGAATGTGGAAAGCTGCGTGGGCTGGAGCGATGATAAACGCCAAAGGAGCAGGAGCACTGCAAAAGCAATGTGGGTTTTAGGGAGCAGGCAGAGGTCAAATGCTGTGCCTGAACAGAGAGATTGGAGAGGGGCATTTTTAGTGACTTGGAGCTCTGAACTTGAGCTTTGCCTCAGTGTTTGCAGCACAGTGGGGAAATCAGAGCCAAAGCCCTGTAAGCCTGATCTTCAGGGGGCCCTTTGCAGGGATGCTCAGTGCGTCCTGTACCAAGCCTGAGGAATCAGTCCTCTCCCTCCTGAAATGTGCATCTTCATCAGAAAAAACACTTGCACCCCAAAACAGACACCTCTCCAGCATTAACAAAAGAGATGAAAACTCTGTAACAAAAAAGTGATTGTAGTACAGACTGTTAAGAGACCTGAAAAACTGCTGGGACACCTGAAATATTCAGGAAGGCGACTAAATCTATCTTAACAAAACCTCATGGCATATAATGGCCCCCCCAGGAGACCCACTGTAATACCCTAACAACTTGTTTATGTGACCCAAATGTCCAAGAGGATATTCCATGAGGGTGTGCATGCACATGGGACTGCGCACCCACATGCATATTCAGGCAGAGAATAAAAGACAGGAGAAGCAAAGTCCTTAAGATACTTGTGTAGCAAAAGGCAGGGGCATCCGCATGGAAAACACTGTCAGCAACTTCACAGCCCTCCCCACCACGAAGCAAAATAAATAAATAAAGAGAGCTGCAGGAATTAGCTGTGAGGGTGACAGTACTGAAGGAAAATGAAAGCAGAAAGGAGAGTAAGAAAAAAACATCCAGCCCAGCTCGCTTTTGTGTTCTCGCACAATGGGGCACGTCAGCTCCGGAGCCACTGCAAGCCATCACCCGCCATCTGGCACCGGGCTGGGCCGCTAATGGGAGGCCCCGGAGCCCCAGCTGACTCCCAGAGCCACAGGGGAAATCAAGCTGATGATCTCCCCACATTAAGCCATCTAAATTAATGCAGATGCGTGGCCCGCTCGCGAGAACTTTGGCTGGTGAAGGGCGGCGAGGAAAGCGGTGTGAGGCAGCTGCAGCGTGCCACGAACTCGGAGCCACAGCCCAGCACTGACTTCAGCGGGGCCGGGGAGGTGCGAGCCACCCTCGCTCATTTGCAAGACAAATTGTTGGCGAGGGTTTCTGGAAGCTCTGCCCTTTTCAACCAGTGCTGGCAGCTCGGCTGCGAGATGCACAACCCTGGCCAGATGCAAATTCTGCATCAGCGGGGACAGCCCAGATTAACTCAGACCACGCTCTCAGAACCAGCCGCATTAACTAATGTCCCTGTAATGCCCTAATGGAGGAGGCTGGCTGGGAAATTACTGTGCATGGGGTCCAGGCAGAGCAGGGGATGGAAGTGCCCATGTGAGGGCTCCGGGCCAGATTTGGGAGCAGTGCCTCTCCCCAAGGAGCAACCCTGATGGTTTTGGAAGAGTGGACCCCAGAGGACTCATATCCCAAAAGAACATTTGCAGCCATGGATGCCTGAATTCCCTAAGCAGTATGGTACTAGACAAGGGTGCAGAGCCTGGCACTAAATCACAAGGGAAAAGTCAGCGCTGGTGCAGCAAGGGGCTGGCTGAGCACCTTGTCAAGGATGTGAATTCATCTCCAGCCTCTTCCCTTTCCAGCTGTTGCGCGAGGATCAAGAGAAAAAATGACAAGAGCTTAAAGATGGACAGTGCTCTCAAGGCATGGAAATGTGTGCTAGAGTGCATCTTCAGCCCAAGGGGACACACAGTCCCTTGTTTTTCCCTGAGCCCAACACGACCATGCCTCCAAAACCTCCTGGGTGCTACCCTGGGGATGTCTGGATGCTGATCCATATCTGACGCAGGTTAGAGCTCTCTGAAGGGACTCAGCTCTGGCTGGAGCAATGCACAAAGATCTGTCCTCTCCATCTGGGTGCAAACAGGAAAGTCAATCTTCAGGAAGGGATTTTGTTTCTGCCCTCCATCACTGGCTTCATGGAACTGATGGGAACCCAGTTCCTGTAAGCAGCAGTGGCACTTATCACCAGTGCCAAAAAATAGCCGCATACCTCCCCAGAGTGAGCTCAACCAGCAGAGACCTCCTGGGAATTGCAACAAACCTCAGAGCAAGCAAAATCCAAACCTTTTAACAACTGAGGCGCATTTCAGCCTCCCCAGGTCCAGCTGCTGTTGAACATCACAAGGAACCTCTGGGGTGGCAGTGATGCCTTGCAACAAGCAAGTATTTGGGGATCCATCACTGTCACTGACAGCTGAGATCCTGCTTACAGCATCAAGGGTAAACCCAGACCCTTTCTAATAACTTTGGATTCATAACCTATTCCCACAGATGGAAAATTTTATTCCCAAATGCACTGAGATCCACACGGCAGCAGCTTGAGTGATTACAGTCTCTGCTATCATTTGCAGGGAGGCAGAAACATCCCCCATTTTACCTAAAGGGAAGGGTGGTAGCATATGGTAAGCGTAGGTTGCACTCAGCCCCAGGAGCAAAGCTGCAGCCCTTACACAGCTCACACTGCCTCTGAAGCTCATTCCAGGTCTGTAACATCCCACCAGAAGAGAAGCAGAATTTTTGCTGGGGTAGGAGAAGGGGAGAAAACCTGCCCATGTAAAATTTGCTTCCAAATTCAAGCTAGTTGAAATAATCTGTTGGTAAACACAAAGCACCATTGGAGTAACAGCTGAGTGGAGGCTTATATTAAACAAGCATCTTCAGATGAAAATATCACTCATCTAAAAGGCATCACTATTCATTCATGCTCAATAAAACACAAAATGGTTACAGATAGAGCTGATAGAAAATGAGAGAGAGAAATGGAAGTAAAGGTAAAGCTGCCAGGCAGGAAACAGCACAAGAAGACTGAAAAAAAAAAAAGAAATATCACTGGGAAGAGGTTGATTTAGCATTCTGCTCTAAGAGAAATTTCAAAAGCAGGTTTTAATATCTGATAAAACTTCACTGCTGGTTGCCATGCTGCCTGACAGAAGCACAGAAGGGGACTAATAGCCCTGGCATGCAACATGATAAAACATTTTAAGCCGCATAGCTTCACTTGGACTTGCCACTTTTAAGGCCGTTTTACAGTTCACTGCTATCCCTCAGTGTCCTACTAACAACCTCTGAGCATGCACAAGCTCCCATCTACCCACCAGGCAGCTTCCCCCAAGGATGAGTTCATCCAGCCTGCAGACTGTCACCGGTGAATATTAGCACTTGGTGGGATTGCTGCAAGGAACTGCAAGGGCTGAGTGCAGGGCACCCAGGCTGGTGGCTGTGGTCTTCTCACACAGACATCTGGCTCCTCTGGGACTCTCATCCCACTAAAACAGGATCCCATCAAAGTCCTACATCATCCAAACCCTTCATCTGCCCAGCTGGATGCTGCTGAGTTGGCATTAACAAGAGACGTGGGGGGCTCGGTTTGAAATACACCTCTGCTTTATAGATGATTTCCCAATCTAATAAAGAGACAAAACATTATCTGTCTTTCCTTCTCTTATTTCCCAAGGAACAGCAAGAGTGGAAACATCTTTCTGCCTCACCAATAAAACTTTTATAACCCACTTCCCTGGTGGCTTCTGAGCAAAGGTCCTTTTCCCAATGAGAACCCTGGGAAAAGCAGGGAAAGGAGAGGCGTGATCTGTATTCACAGCCCTTCCTAGCTCAGGTGGTGGCATGAAACACTGGAGTCACGCCTGGATGCAGGCTGTGAAAATACTCCTTTTCCCTGGCCCAGGGATTGTTCCTGCCAGTTAATCCATGCAGAGGGTTATTGGACACAGCACAGGAAATGTATCACTACCAAAACTTAAAAGCTACCTGGCCACTTGAGCAAAAAAAAAAAAAAAAAAAAAAAANAAAAAAAATACAAGCAACTGAAAAAGAAGGCAACTGAAAAAACAAAGGCAACCAAGATGGGGTGTTGGTTGGTCTGAGTCCTATTTTGTTTAGTGGTTGGGTTTTCTTGCAATGAGCTGGTAGACTGTTTATTTACTGGCTGCCATCCTGCCTTTTTCAGTTTGATTTTACAGTAGGTGAATTTGGGCACAGACTGGGCAGGTTTACCTGCACATCCCTCTGGACACAGGCCTCTCACTTGTAACTCTGCATTTCCAGAACTGCCAAACTGCTATAGGTGTATGGCCAAAACCAGCGAGACTACAGAGCAGGCTGGAGATACTTCAAGGCAATTTTTTAAAAAAAGCACAGGATCATCATCACACAAATACATCAACAGGTAGCAGTATTTCCACACTGTATTTCCAGCTGGAAGGAGAAAGAATCAGCAGAAAGCAGGCTGTCTGCAAACCATAATATTTCTCATGGTCTTCCCTGGGATTCTGCCTAACACAGAATAATACTTTATAAACAATCACAGAATCACAGAATGGTTTGGGTCAGAAGTGACCTTAAAGATCATTTCATTCCACGCCCTGCCAGGGCAGGGGACACATTCCAGTAGATGAGGTTGCTCCAAGCCCCGTCCAACTCAGTCCTGAACACTTCCAGGGATGAGGCAGCCACAGCTTCTCTGGACAACCTGTGCCAGGGCCTCAAAGGGAAGAATTTCATCTCAAAATCTAATCTGACTCTGAGACTCTTCATCTTACAATCCCTTCCTACATGGGAGACAAGCTCATCAGAACGAGTAAGAAGGGGCACAAACCCACTGACTCACATCACAGCTCCAGGACTGCTCTAACTGAGAAAGGACAGGATTGGCCAAGCCAGGCATTTACAACAAAACCCTAATTAGAAGGAGGGACAGAAAGGACATGGAAGGGGAAAAAATACCCAAAGCAGTATGCTTAACTATCCTGGAGGAGCCTTCCCCAATGATCTGCTACTGCCTCCATCCACACATGGGTATCTTTCAAGATCGTTTCTAAATCCAGGAAACTTTTCCTGGCCATAAGTGCAGGGTCAGGAGGGGGAAGAAAGGAGAAAGAGAGCTACTAAGGAGGAGAGCAGAAAACTTTTTTTTTTAATGACATAAATCAAGCCAGGAAAAAGACTTCATGCCCCAGAAACCTAAGGCCAGGTTACTCATACATTCAATCATAAACTCCAGGAAGGAGAGGTCTTTCCTTTCTTTCTGCAAAATGCTTTTTTTTGGTCAGGAATGGTTTTAATTAGCATGTCCAAAGCTTGTTGAGCAGCTGTGGGAGCTGAGAAGCCTGCCCTGCGAATGCTCTGAGAGAAAGCCAAGCACCCCAGCAGGATTTGTCCCAGCTTCTAGGGACAGCTCATCACCTTGGCTCCAAATATCTCCTTTGGAGACACCATTACCATTTCCCTACACTTCTTTAGCCTAGCTGATAATGGCAACTGCTCATTAAAGCAGCATCTTGTTTAGAAGAGCCCACACCTCCTCCCTCTACATTAAAACAGCAACCTGACCTCGATAAAGTATAAAACAATTAACTTACTAATTAGTCAACAAAAAACTGTTTCACCCAAGTAGATACCAAGTTGTTAGGAAATCTATTAGCATTTCCACTGTAATTTCATGCTTTGCTGATGATGAATAAAACAAGGTTGAAAGGGACCTATTCATGTCCAGAGCACAATGCCCAGTGGCTATAAGATAGTGGAAAACTTCCTCAGAAGAGCCAAATACCAGGACCAGAACCATTGTCCGGACAATGTCACCAACACCACAGCAGCACCAGAACCTGGCAGGGACAGTGTGTGACCAAAAGGAAGAGCAGAGGCTGAGAAGTTCTGCCTACACTTCTCAACCAATGTGCAGGACAAGTTCATGCGTTCAAGTGCACTGGGCCAAAAAAACCCAACATTTTGCTTAAAAAGATTCCTTTAAATTCCCCCAGCCAGCTCCACCATAGACAAGACAAATCCTACCAAAAAACCCCTAGTTTTTAGACACATATCCATGTTCCTTTTTGCTGTGGTGGAGCAAGCAAAGGCCATCAAAGCCATGACCCATATACATCCATTTTCCACCCCCTCCCAGAGAAACCAAGCACACTTTAAGCAGAAGGCAAAGACCTGCATACTGCATCAAGACCCCTAATTTCCATCATGCTGCTACCTGCCCTCCTGCAAATGTGGGCAAATGTTATATAAAAATTTGGGTCTCCCAGATGACATTCATTTCCTTCTTTCCATGCCATCCTCTTCCCATGTCAGGACATGCTCCTTGGTTGCATTCTGAGGATGTAACAGGAGATCTGAGTGTTGTCCAGCCCTGTTCATGCCTGCCCCGGGTGTGCAGGCTGGATAGGACCCCATCATAGGAAGGGACAAGGACACAGCCAGCTCTAAAGTTAAATCTATGCAGTCTTGGATGAGCACACGTGTCCAATGATGATCAGACAGGGATGACAATAACTAAGGGGCAAAGCACATAAGGTGCTCTTTAATAAGATGTATCAGAACTTAGGTCTGTGGTCTCTTTCCTACCTATGGATGAAAACTACCTAGAAAATGGGTGTGCAATTTGGATCTTGCACAGTGAAACACCAGGTGCCCTGGACTGTCAGCCAGGCAGGCACAGTCTGTCTGCCAGGGGTACACCCAGCCCACACCCTGATTTCATAGCTACTCTCTGCAGAGGGCAAGGACGCTGTAGACTCAAGCTGTCCCATTCATACTGAAGCACAGGGATTATCAAACCCCGTGGCATGGGCCTTGCAGGGGAAAAAATTAGTCACAATGCTTGGACCAGTGAAATATTCTGCAGCCATACACAGTTTCCCCATTCAGGCAAGGGGCTGCTGTTTGGTTGCATTTAACCAACACTTTATTCACCCAAAAACCAGCATCACCTTGTGGCTCCCAGAGAGCTTCTCAGAGACCTTGCACACAACACACCCATGTCAACATATCCAACAGCCTGCAGAGAGCCCCATTCCTTCCACACAACCTACGCCCATGAAACACAGCCCTTGCCTTCCTCTTAATCCAACATACACCAGCGATGGAAAAAATTTGCATGTTAGAACAATTAGATGTGAAACATTACACGCCTTATCTCAATGATATTACATAATTGGATTTGCGGCATACACAGATAATGAAAGCCAGAGCTTCCAGCAGCCAGAAATATAAATCATACGCTGGATTTTCTGCAGTTAAAGTTAGGAGCATTTTAAGAGGCCACAGCAAATATATTGTTTATATTAAGAAATTGAATCATGTTATTAGGCGCTCTGTTCATCTAGTAAAATCTTTAAAAAGCTCATAAACTTGTTACTTTATTAGTTCAGACTTATTATATGTATTTGAAGCAATACTCAGAGGTATTATTAAGCTACTGCAGGCAAGGGTTACAGGTATTATGTATTTTCCTTTTGGTAGAACCAGATGTGTTGGAGGCAGCGGCTGTGCCGAGGGTTTGTAGGGAATCTCACTGCTTGGAGCAAGCCCAAGCAAACTTCCATGTGTGTGTTACTGTTCACTGGAGATCACCGGCACATTTAGTGCATGGGCATCTTTGCTTTTTCCATGGATAACTTTTCACCTGCCTGCCCACCCCTCCAACCCATCCTCACCCAGGAGGAAAGGCCACCTGAGGGCTGCCTGTGTAAATGCAGCTGTAATCCTGCTCCCGGGGTAAGGATGCCTGGACTTCTTGCACTAATTAACCCAAACAAGTTCCTGCTCTGCATCACCCACAGGGAGTTTCCAGGACCCTGCTCTGCATCACCAGAGCACCCACAGAGGGTGTGCAGAAATCCAGTGTGACATGTGTATCAGGGAATCATTTTCAGAGCTGCTCTTGCAGCAATTTATCTCCACCATCCTGTTGGATCCAGATTTATGCAAATAGCTTAATGTGTTAATTTACATATTTGATGAATATGCATTGTCGCACCCATAGAAATGACAGCAAACATCCTAATTACCAGCACACAAGCCTGATCAGGCTGTGGGATGGAAGGAGCTTGTGGAGCAGAGCTGTTCCATGTTTCTGCTGGCTCTGGCCATTCCATGCACTGCCCAGCTGCTCCTGAAGCTGCTGCCCCTCATCCCATCAGCTCCCGATGTGCACTGTGCATCAGGGCCCTCAGATTTTGCAGGGGCAGGACAAAGAGCATCTGATCCCAGAAGCTTCCCAGTATTGCCAACACGTGTGCTTTTATCTCCAGCCTTGCAGCGGCCGGTGTTCCTTCCCAGTCCCACTTGTGGGGACCGGCAGGAGGACCTTGGCTTATTGGAATAAACAAACCTATCCCTCGTGGCTGCAGAGGAAAGCCTTGACAGGGGACCCCAAACTAGTCTCAAAACATCCGAAGCACAAATTCACAGAACACCAAAACGAGGGTAATTTTCTTATCCTTTGGCAATCTTGTAATTTTTAACCCATTCTGCTAATTTTTTGGGGTTGGATCTGACTCAGGAAAACTGAAGGCCATCACAGGCAGTATGTAGGAACACAAGGACATGGAGCCTTATCAACAGCCTCCAACACAAGCAGCTCCAGCAAGCCAAAATCATGTTCCAGAGTCTCCTAGAGACGTTCAGGACCCCACTAAATCATTCTAGGCAGCAATGCTCCAAGGAGGCTACGTTTTGAACAGCCACTCTAACAAAGGCAGTGCTTCACACCATCATCCCAGCACCATGAAAGATCTGCCCAGCCTGAAACCTGCACACTGAATATGGCAGGCTATGGGGTAAAAAGCTTTCCCCCCACACTGCCTCCTCCATCCTTCTGCTTTCCCTGGGCTCCCTCCTCCTGGAGCAGCTGTGCACCAGGTGAGCTGGTGGGGGAAGGCTGGGCAAGGGGCTGGCAGGAAGGCCGGGCAAGGGGCTCGCAGCCCCCGTGACCCCGCAGCTCCTCTCCCCCCTCCCCACTGCCTGCCTGCCTTTGAAGCCTGGCTAATGACAAAATGACATCCTGCTCCCTCCACCTCCCCGTACCCGCTAACGGGGCCCCCTCGCCTGACCTTTAGGTGTCACGCAGGGAGAGGATGCTTGGAGCTGAGCCCCAGGGGAGGTTGATGGGGGATGAAGGGGTTGTGGTGAGGAGCCCCACATCATCCCATGCTTTGGCTCTCCCCTCCAACCTCTCCTTGCTGCTGCCTGAGAGGAACACAACCATTTTGCAGCCCCAAGGGCAACAGATCTAATGGACACGTACAACCACCACGTTTTTCCTTACACTGCAGCCCCGAAAGATTCCAGAGATGGTTGATTTTCTCTGGCTCCTTTTGGCCAGCTGAAACCTTAGCAGATTCAATCACTACAGTGAGAGATTCTACCTGGAAGTCGAGCCCTTTCCAGGTGATCAGCCACCACAGCTCCCTGTGCCACCAGAGTCTAAATACTTTATAAGGTCTAATTATTGATGCAGACAGGCACTGATCGCTCCTCAGCAGTGTTTCAAAGAGGGGTCAGATGAGAAGCAGCTCTCTATTTGATATGTCATTAAATCACGTTTCCCTTACCTGTTGCTCAGCTCAAACACTGGCAAAGAGAGACAAGACTATTTCTTACAGTGTTTCTTACATCCTCTTTAAAAAAAACCACAACAAACCACTAAAGTTGAACAAGGCCCTCCAAAGCTTTCCAAGCAGACAGGGAAAATATTTTTAATCTCTCCCTCTGCAGTTTAGTATCAGCAATCAGTTACCACTGCTTCAGATTTATTTAACAGGATGTACAGCATGAACAAGCAACCGTCTACTATTAGAAGCTGTGGATGCAAAAACTCCATCACTGGCGGCTGCAGCCATCGTAAAGGCCATTAAGGGAGCTACTCTGCCTAAATGCACATAATCAGCAAATTTATGGCCTGTTTCTTCTGCTCAGAGAGGAATTGGTAGAAGCCACAAAGATGTGTGATGCTGACAGCTTACAGGCAGCGCTGGTATGCAAGCTCAGAAACACTCTCTGCCCCAAACGTGCAACAGTTCGGTGCACAAATGCGCCCCACACACCTCACAGCAGCTCCATCACACATGTGCACAAAGCTGCCCCCTCCACTTTAATTGATTCCCCCAAGGGCTTTGGGATGGGTTTTATAGTGCATAACTAATACTGATAAGCAGGCATGATAAGGTAGTGTTATTACCCAACTAATGGGTCACTTCATCCACAAATACTTTCTAATTTAATTGAAAACAGGAACATGAGCTGTGAGCAGTCAAACCTCAGGTATCACCAGCACCAGCGTTCCTGGAAAAATTTTTGCCCTCCTCTTCCCACCTTCAGTAGCTGATGAACCACAGCAGATGTCACAAAATCGTGTTTTGTGGCTATAGATTCGCAGCTGAAGATCTCTGGATTCAATTCAGCCATGCAGCGAGGAAGTGCAGCTCCCAGGAACTTCAAAGAGAATTTGCATCCATCACTTTTAGCAGGGCTGAACTGGCCTTTGCTTATACCTACCTCCCTAGGTCTGCCCTGGAAAGGAAATTCCTGGAATAACTTTCATGTGCTTAACCCTTCGGAAATGGTAGGCATTAATAAAGCCCCTCCTCAGCATCCGCTTGCCTGGCAGAGGTTGGAGGCCATCCACGCCTGATCAGCAGCGATGTTTGCTGGTCATGAGCAGAAAAACACAACTCTGCGTTTCCATTCTGCTGAAAAAGAGCATATTTCCAGTCTCTCCCGAGAGCACAGCTACCATTATGCAAATTGCTTTAACAAGAGCCTGGCCTCCTCTAATAACACCTACGGGACCAGACAGAAATATCAGATGAACTTCTCAGTTACTGGGGTACTGGAGAAAAACATGGTGACTTCAGAGTCACAGAGAATAAAGTCTTTTCTCAATTTTCAGGGGTCCAGTACAACCTCTCCTCCTCAGGGGTATTTTTGCCCATTCTCACCAATCCTGTGCCCAGTACCATGGGGTTTTACCACACTGGAATGCTCTAGCTTGGCTCACACTTAGAACCAGACCAACGTGTAAAGCTAGATCTGAGAATTATTAAGTATTAGTGATTACATCTCCCCCTTGTGCCTGCAAATGCTGCAAGAGGCTACAAACCCAAGTTCTACCACTGTTTAATGTCAGAAGTTTTCTTTAACTGGGAGAGACAGACCTTAGAGCAAAACCGAACCCAGTCCAGCAGCAGAGGGCAAGGGCTTGACATGGTCAGAGTACCAGAGCATTGCTTGTGCCCTGGGTGGGCACACAAGTGAGCTCACACCGTGAATGCACACCTCATTTGTCAGAAAACACTGGGTTTTGCTAAACTTTGCAAAAAAAATGCTTCCCAGACTGTCTGTAAGTGCATTTCCCTTCATTAGCACTAAGATCAACAATTTAGCAGGAGGCAGCCAGGGGATAGCAAGACCAATCCAAACAGTTTTACCTAAATTCCATCTAAATGAACCCAGTTTTCTGGGCTTTTAGCAATGGAGGGATAATGTATGCCTATTAAAGAGCATGTCAAAGCCCCAGTCACACAGTCTGGGCATTCAGTTAAAGCGAAGGTCACAGATCTGTGCCCTGGGGCCAGGGGAGAAAGGCTCAGAGGAAGAGGAGTGGCCATCTGGTCCCTCGCTTATGCAGAGGTCACTGCTTTCTGTCACCCCCCCTGTGGCCTCTGACTTCTAGGACTCAAAGAGAAGGAAAAAAAAAAGCCAGGCATGATGAAAGTGGGGCCCTGATGTGCTGAGACAACTCGCTAAAAGAGCCCTAACTAAAAACAGCCACATGCTCTGCGTGGTTAAAGGGGCAGCTCTCCCCTTCCCAGCGCACACTGCAATGCCAAGACCTGCACGGGTGCATTTTTCCACACGTAGAAAATAGCTGGGATAAAATACTGAGCATGGTAAAAGCCTACCAAGCCTCCAGCAGCCCTAACGGGGAAGCCATGAACCCTTTGTAATATACAAATACAGCAGCAGCATGGTTGGGAGGGAAAGAGAGGGGAAAACCAGAAGTACAGCCTGTTTGCAAAGCTTTCTGAAGTGCCAGATACTTGTATATGCCTGAAAATCAGACTGATGCTATTCATGCCCGGCATGCTCGTTTCCTGCTTGGCAATGGCATGTGCACTGAATCGAATCCGCTAATTGTTCCGTCCGCACCACGATTTGCAAATGAGATCGCTTAGGAGCCAAGAGAAAATAAATGAGGTGTTTATTAGAAGGAAGGCTGATCTCATATTCTTCATAAAAGCAAAACAGCTCAGATGCTCAGTGCCATCACCAACCCGCCTTTCTGGTTGAGATGTGACTTTGAGCTGCTAAAGCTTTTATTCCTCTGGAGATACTTGTTCAGCATTCAAAGCAGAAAGGCATTATAGCAACTCTGCCATCTATTTTCAGAGTAAACAGATTTCTTGTTCATTAATTACATGGGTCTTCAGATAACACACTGAATTTCCCGTTACCTGGACTCTGTGCAGTTTGTCCCCCTGCATGCCAGCACACCGTAGACTTTTTATCAAGCGATTCTGCTTCATTTTAATCTGTGATTTATCTGAGGGCTCAGTATCAGTGCCTGAAGGGTATTGTTTAAGTAACAATACTGATGTACACATTCCCACATCAAATGTCAAGGGAGAAGAGGGCTGCTCCAGAGGATGCATGGGCTCAAAGGAAATCATTAAAAGCCACTGGCCTGCAGAAACTAAATTGTATTTGAAAAGAAAAACTAACAACAGACAGGAAGCTACTGGCAACCAGGCATGGCTTAGGAAAGTGGCTCTGGGGGGGAATAGCTCGGTTTCCCCTTACAAACTCTCATCATGGCCCAGATTTCTTTCTTAGGCAGTGACAGACACAAATTTAAATTCCAGTTCATACACACAGCCCCAGTGCATGGATTGGTGTCGTTTGGATTTAATTCTCGTTTCTCCCCAAAGTGCAGCGGCATCACACCACGTCCCTTTGAGGCAACGGCAAACCTGCCACCGCCCGTGGATGGGGCTGGGATTTCACCAGCCTTCCTCGCTCCCCGCCAGCTTTGAAGCCACTGGAAATTAGTGCAGCCCCATCAAAAGCAACAACTCCAATTAAAAGCTGTTGAGAGCCTTCCCCACTTTTTATCCCAAATGTGCGCCTGTTAAAGCACACCCTCGAGCAAGCACAGATCAATCTCAGGAATGCCACTGTTTTGAGACAACAGGAAAAAGAGATGCTTCGTATTTGCTGACTCTGTCTATATTTGTTCAGAAAAGAAGAAATATTTATTTCTAGGATGTGATCTGTACTGAAATGTGCTTAGAAGCTACTTTCAAATTACGAGAAGGGCTCAGTGCTATTTAAAAGTGAAGCAGCGCAATGCAGGGAGAAAGCAAACCATTCGTTTGGTCAGAATAATTTTTAAAAGAGCTAATAAAGCAAGACTTTATTATCTTGTTCCAGCTGCTCAAAAAAGGTCAACAGATGCTACTAACATGCCAAGGATGAAGGCAACTTCCAAAGGTGTTGTGCAAAGAGCCAACTCAATCCAGTGGAGCAGCAAAGCACCTACACAATTTACAGCTGAGAGGAATGCCACCAAGAGTTGACTTTGTGGCTCTGATCCCAGAAAAGTTCACACTTCTGGAGACTCCAAGGAGATGGGTACTACAGGCCCTGAAATGCCCCAGGTTGCTGGCAGGAAGCCACATAGATGCCACTCTCCACAGTCACATCTTTTCAAAGAGTTTCCAGCTCTGTATGTACCTGCTCCTTGAGGGAACAGTGCATTTTAGGGAAGAATTTGGGGCAGGACTCTGAGCTCCACATCATCTCTTTTCCTCCAATAAGCCCAATCCTTTAGCAGATCTTCAGGAGCATGTGGCACAAAGCTGTTAGCACCAAGCTATGCAGCACTTCCCAAGATAAAGGAAGCTACATAGGTGCTGTTTCCTTAGCAATACAAAGCAGAGGGAGAAAGGGAGGATACCCTCCTTATTCGGTACCACCAGACTTCACTAGCAGGCAAAACCACAGCTACTTTAAATTCATTGTTTTGTTCAAAAATCAGACTGTTTTACTTTGCAGCTCCAGAAGTTCACATTCCTGGCTCCCCAATATGATGGCACCTCCAGCAATTATAAGTTTGCTCACAAGAGTGAATCAGCACAGCTGACATTGCCTGATCCGGACCCAGTTCTGGAAACATCCCATCTAAGAACAGCCAACTAAAGGGCTCAGCCTGGATTTAAAGGTTCTTCAGCCTGCAACGCTGTGCTGACCAAGCTAAGCTGCAAGTCCAGCAGATCTCACAAATCATCTCTCAGAACAATTCAAAATACCCACAACTTGAGAGAAAAAACCATTTCTAGTGTACTTCACATTAAGGAAGGGACAGAGGAATTAGATGCTAATTCATCTGCAAATATAATTAAACTCTGCAACACTAAGACTTCACTGTTAATTTAGTTGCAGGTCCATGTCATATGTGCGACAAATCATAAATAGGCCTATTAATTTACAACTTTACATATAATATATTCAGAACATAGAATAAAATGGCAGGAATACAGGCAGTTCCATCTCAAACTCTGCAGTTGGTAAATTAAATCTATTTGCAGAAAAGTAAATTGAAATACATACTGAACTTATTACTGTGTCTAGTTTAATATCTACAAATAGGTTGGATTTCTCCAGGTGAATATTAGCCATATGCAGTGAAAGAAATTTGGCTGTTTCCATCTCTCTGCTCACAATATTGCTCTCATTCTGGAGGGGCTCATCAGCCCTGACTGGCACTGGGGCTGGGGTTGAATGATGGGGCACATAAAAGTTTCAAAATTTGACCAAACATCAGTAGGAATAAATATTGTCTTTTCAAAACATATCAGTGCCTTTTAGTGACCCTGCAAGATGTCAGAGGCACAACTGGAAAAACCAAGGTGTTTTGGTCCTTCACAGAAGCATTTAGATGTTTTCATACTCTAGGGACCATCAAACATGCACTCAGGAAGGTCAGGGATGTCCCACAGCTGAGGCCTGAGGACACAATTCAGGGCTGAGCAAAAATTTGAGGAGGAAGAAAATACTCATGTAAAATCTTTTTTCCACCCGAGACAGTCTACAGGATCCCTTCACTCCCGAGCCAGTAAACCCAAAGACAGCTGGACCAAACGTCTAACCAAGACACCCAGCCTGAGCTGTGCAAGGATTTCCGAACTTTACTGAAAGAAAATCCAGACCAGTACGTGAGACTGTGCATGAACTTCATTTTCAGAAGAAAAACATCCCCTTTCTCCACCCCCACCACACTGCCCCTGCCTAATGGGCTTTATTTAAACTGGACTCACCAACAGCTCTCCCCCCACCCCCCCCTTAATACTTTCAATCCATAATGCCTGAAAGGCTCTTTCCCTGGACCTTGCACGGTTTATAGGGTTAATTGAATGCACACTGATCTACTAAGTGTCCATAAGAAGAAGCACCATTCTTTAAGATGTCATTTCTCCCCCTGGCCCCCTCCCTGGCCCCCTGGACAATGCTGCGGGGCTGTGCCCGGCCAGGCTTGGCCCCAGTGAGGTATTGTTCCCCTGCCGGGGGGGCCTTTGGAAAACAAAGCAAAACAAAAGAATCCCTCACATGCCTAAAAAAGGAGACTTCATGCCAGAGCTAACCTTTGAAGATTTATTCCCCGCTGCCCTTGTGACCCAATTCAACCTCCATTACTCAGGAATTCCCCAGACGAGCCCCGAAAGGCAGGGATGGAATTTCGGACTTTCTAACTCATTTGTTTGTGCAGGACAGGGTGGTCTGGCAACCCTAGCCAGACAGAGAACTTGTGTGCTGGGAGAGGCTTTATATAAATATACATCTGTATTTATAGGTACTTTAGGTATTATATGTAATTATCATGATGATTCCCTCTCCCTCTGCTTAAAATTGCAAATCCTCACCTTGCACAATGTGACTGGATTGTAATAGGCTTTTGTGTGGTTGCTTCCCTCAAGCCTTAGAATTCACCGCCTACTTTTGGGCTGGAAACTAGAGGGGAAAAAAATAAAAAGAAAGAAAAAGAGAGGCTCATCTACATTATAAAACTGAAGCATGTTTCTCTTGAGAATATCTCTAGTGGGGTGAGAACTTGGGAAATGCTTGTTTGGGACATCTGCTCCAAAACACCTCTTGCAACAAAGCCTTGGGAGGGCTATAGGGTAAGTGTGATCCACTATGTGCTGGGCAGATCTTAATGCAGGGCCAAGAGAAATGCCCAGAGAGATGTGACTGTGCCTGGCAAAAAGTCAAAGAAACCCTAAAGGAAAGATTTAAGAGCTATAAAGTCAAAATAGACCCACACCAGGAGCATTATCTCTGCATCACTCTTCTGTCTGCAGATGGTTTTCCCAACAACACCAGAGGGTTGGGGGAAGCAACCCAATTTAACATTAAAAACTTGGAGGAAATAGCTTGGGAAGGAGTCATAAAAATGTCACATATGCCTAGTCTCATTAGTCCAGCAAGGGATGTGTCCTCCCCGGCGTGCCAAACACAAACCCAGACAGAGAATGTGATTATCCTAGGTCCAATTCAAGTCTCCCAGTTCGAGCCCTGCTCTGCTGGGTGGTCACAGTTCAAGGGAGCAAGGCTGTCATGGCCACTGATGTCTGGAGCAGGAGCTGCACCTTCTTTTCAGGGTCCACTTTCTCTCCCTGCACAGTAACGGGTATGAGCTTTTTGGCCTGTATTTTGCTCAGGGCTCACTAATCAGCCATGGTTACCCTTGGACCCTTCCTCCAGGATGGCAAGGGGGATTTTGCATGCCTCAGGTGCTGGGAACAATGAGGTCTCGCACTCTGGAGGAGGGGGGAAATTCTCTCCTCATGGGTAGTGGTAGGCAAAAAAAACTGGCTGGATGGAAAATAACTGCCTGACTCTCCTGTTGCCTACCAGCCATGTTCTGCAAAAACAGCTACAAGCTGCCTGCAGAATTCCTCAGCTTCGAAAGAGCTCAAGCCAAGGTACCTTTGCCTCAAGCCAACATCTCCCAAGGTGGAGGGGGACCTCCCTTGGGAATGCTCCCTACTCCAGTCCCACCACATTGTGCTTGGTGGAGGAAAAGTAACACTATTAGAGCTGCTGAACATCTCACAAACTGAGAATCCAACAGAGATTTATCTCCAGGAGACCTCAGAGACATTTGTCTTGATGAGGTGCTCCACATTCCCACAGCATAAAATATTCACACTACAGCTTCCCTGTTCCAAAAGACATGATGCTGCATACCCACCTGGGCAGCAAAGCAGGAGCAGAGAGCTCTCACAGGCCATCAAGCCACGACATGAAAATATTCTGGGCCAGATGGAGTTTATACCCCAGCATAGATGTGGCTCTTTGGAGAGCAGGTAGTTGTTGTCTGCTTGCAGCACCATCCAACCTCAACAGCTGGCAACACCCTGCTCTTCACTTACAGCACCAGAAAGATTTCACCAGCTCGTGACACTCATGAAGTGTTAAATCACTGAAGCTGGTTAAGTGCAATAATTAATGATCTTACTACCATTTGTGTGTTAAAAAGCATCGAATTAGAATGGGACCTTTTGATGTTGGCTTTGAATAAGCACGAATGATTCCAGCAGAGCACGTCTGAATTCCTCCCCAGGCAGGGCAAGCAGCCCCAACAAGAGACTGAAGGTTTTCACACTCCATATCAGCTCTGCAGCACAGCTCTGGATTGTCTCAGCAGCATCCCACCCCTCCAATTCCTTCCTGTCCCCTCTGAAAAATGACAGTGATATCGTTCACCTGCTCTGCTGGCCCTGCATGAATTCCCTCGCTAATCTTGGCGCAGTCCTTTGTAGATGGAGGGCTGTTCTTGGCCGGAGCCGTGCCGATACAGGCCAGCTGGAGCTCTGTTCCATTAAGGGGTAGGTGTTGCTGGGGTCTTTGCTCAATACCTAGGAAACAGGCTTGAGAAATGAGGTTATGCACACAGCGTGGTGCTGCACGTGAAGTAGTAAAAAGAGCTTTACTTCACCCTAGCTGCTGCAGCCCTGAGTGACTGCCTGATTACTCCATCTATATACAGTAAGGTTACACTGTAAATATGTCAGTGTGGTGTCAAATAGACCTCAGAAGTGGTAAGTACAAGGTGAGACTCTGGAATGTAGAAATAATCCCCCCTTTTTGTTGGTATCTGCTAAGTACATTGGCTAAATGTCTAAACTGTTATAGGCAAGAGCTCCAAAGTGACCATCGCTCACCATGGCACACCTCAGGTGGATGCAACACAGCCCCTCACTGTCCAGGGAGAAGTCATCTGCAAAATTCACTACATCATTATCCAAATAATTTACAAAATCACAGCAGACACACCAGAAAGCCTCCTGGATTTCTTCTAAAACCTCTCTCCCTAGGAAAGACTGCAGAAAAGGCCCTTGAATCCCATGCAGGCAAACCACCCAAGCTAAAAAGCCCTGTAGACCTAAAATGCAGAGACAGCTCCCAAACAAACACAAAGTAGTCTGAAACACCCTCACTAAGTTAAACTCCATTAAACTCCTGACCCTCCTCATTAAGATAAATGAGGTCTGACTGTCACTTTAACTTGCCACCCTTTCACTTAAAGCTGAGAAGGAAGCAGATGC
Source organism: Vireo altiloquus (assembly GCA_013396875.1). Lineage (NCBI taxonomy): Eukaryota > Metazoa > Chordata > Aves > Passeriformes > Vireonidae > Vireo > Vireo altiloquus. The sequence goes on along the minus strand of VZRF01013970.1, from coordinate 1,240,640 downwards.
TTAATTAGCATCCCTCATGGGTGTTTCACAGGTCTCAGTGTAAGGAGGAAGCAATCTGCTACTTCTTCCAAATCCTGGGTGACATTCTCTGTGCACCGACAGCAATGCACGCTGTTGAAGTCCCTGAAGGAACAAAACTCCAGGTGTGAAACTCAGGCTTTGCTAGGAACCCATCTCTCACCTACCCATCCCAAGGCAACCCAAGTCAAACACCTATAGCTACAAGGTCCATGTGGTCTCTGTAGCTGTGGGTAAAATTAAAGATTTGCTGGTTCTTAGGCAAGGTAACTCATCCACTCCAGTTACAGACCCAGGAATGGTGTATAGTACAGACAAAACCCCCATACACTAATAGATGTGCAGTAAAAATAACCCAAACAAATTTAAAAAGGCAAAACAAAACAAACAAAAAAACAACAAAAACCAAACCCCTAAAATCTGCTTTCAAAATTTTTTAAATACCAAGATTTAAACTGCTCATTTGAGGACCAGCAGCTACAAGGTGACTCTGACACAAACCACAGGACCCAGACAACAAATGATGTGTATACGAGTGGAAAGCTTCAGTCTCTTTTCAATCCTACAAAGACAACTTGGATTTAACACACTCATGAGTTTCCCTGGTCCTACTCCCTCTGGGAGAGACAGAGACTCTCAGCTAGGAGAAAAACAGGGAACCAGCTTAAGCCAGCTTGGTCCAAGGACACAACTACATAAAAAGCCAGACTCCTATACACTCTATTCACATCCCTTGTGCTTTTCTAACATTTTGTAACACCCAGGGAAATCACAGAATCATTTAGATTGGAAAAGAATTTTATGATCATCAAGTCAACCATTGCCAGCACTGCAAAGGCTACCACTAAACCATATCCCCAAGTGCTATATCTATATGTCTTTTAAATCCCTCTGGGGATGGTGATTCCATCATTCCCCTGGCAGCCTGTTCCAATGCTTGATAACCCTTTCCATTAAGAAACTTTTCCTAATGTCATTTAAACCCTCCTTAGTAAATAGTTCCTTTGGGAACTGGTGCTGACTCCTGTCTGTTTGCCCACCTGGACCCGTATCTGTGGGGGTCAACAGGCACCACATGCTGCTCTGGTGTGCTGAACACCGTGATAAGGGTCTGGCCTCAAGTGACCTTCTGTTTCCTGTACTTTTCCCATATCTGGCCATGGTCCATCTTGTCCCTTCAGTCTCTCTGGTCTAGCTGCTTTACCCAAAATACTGCAGCCATCAAGAGCTACTGCACAGCTTCTCCAAGGACCACAGAAGAGACAAAAGTATCTATTTGAGAAAACCAGGAAGAAAAAGGTCCTGGGAAAGAACAAGAGCAGCACTGCAATCAGATCCCAGAAGAACAAGAGTTCTGCATCCAAGGCGGATCCCCATGCTGTCATGCAGGGGATCATTTCACACCACCTGCTACTGAGGCTCAGCTGTATCATTCCTGCAGAGGGAACTTGCACCTTCCAGTACTACTCACCCAAATTTCAGGAAGGAATTACTACAAGGAGCACTAAGAAGAAATAAGAAATCCCCAAGGTGTCAAGACTGTCGAAATAAATCACACTTTGAAGAGCAATTCAGCCATTCTTGTTCCCAATTGACAAGACACTCAGTGACTCTTCTCCAGTGAAAACACAGCAAGTCTCCAAGTCAGAAAGGGCAACAGATTAGACCCCTTAGGAAAAAGATTAAATGGACTACTGGCTGTTAAGGAGTCCTTGATTTGAGGAGGATGGGACTGCAGTTCAATTTTATCAGCAGCTCAATAGGTACATGTAGTGAACCACACTTCTCAACTCAGTCAGGGATTAGCATTAACCTGGGAGAAAACAAAGCAATTTGATATAAAAACACATGACTAGAGCAAAGTGGGATGGAGACCATTTCGACCTCCACAACACCATGGAAATTTGCAGATGAACCCATTAAGAAGTCCACAAATACCCTGGATTAAATTCCCAAAAAGTCACCTTTAGGCAACCCCCTCTTTATTTTCCATTAAAAACTCCTGGTTGTGTAAATTGGATTCAAATGAACATATTTACATTTGCAGTAGGAACCTGAAGTCAGGCTGTCAAAATGTCACTCTGTCACTCATGTTTTCATCGCACCCCGTCACAACACCGAGATGTTTCGCTCACCGCCTCGACAGCCTCCTTGGACACAAGGGAATGAGTGGCAGGAAGGAAGGACGGCTGCTGGGAGGGTGTCTCGTAAGGATGCTCTAGTGGAAAGTGTTATTTGCCTGCGAATTCTGGCACTCTGGGCTCTTATTGTTGTTGGCTTTCAGCCAAGCACTGCCAGGACACAAAAAGTCAATTTATGTCAGGGTTTTCATTGACTCACTACTGCTCATTCCTCATGTTTTTGGGGAAACTTATTATGGAAGCTGGCACTGGTCAAATGTGGAGTTTTCACTTAAGTATTCATCCTAATTAACAGCATGCGAGGATGGAGAGTAAATTACAGCAGGACAGGATCGTCTTCACTGTGAAAGATAGTGTTATTAATCTGGGACAATCTATTGTATGTCAAGGATTACATGATTCCTCTCATCTTCATTAAAAAAAAAAAGCCCCTGGGGAAAAAAACAATTCTCTAAAATCAAACAGTTTAGAGCCATAAAATCCCACTTTTCTACACAAAGTTTCTGAAGGAAGTAAAAATCTCCAGAAAATAAATCCCAAGTTGGACCAAGATTTACCACTTGAGGTTCAACATTCAAGGGAAAGCATCACTAAGTTATTCCTTTCTGTTCTGTAACAGGATGCTCATGGTGCATTGGAGATGAGGATATTTGTATCAGTCCCTATGCAAGGACAGAGCAATTATGAAGAACCTAACCCCATTTCTTCTGGTTTGTTCCCAGAAGAGTTTTTTCCAGGCTCTCTCTCCAGATCTTCTGGGTAGCAGTTCCCAAACATTTTGGAACCAACTTCAGAAAACAAGTCGGACATGCACACGGCACAGTGTGAGACCAGCATTGTAGAGAGGACAGTCACACAACCCAAGGGCAGAAATTCACCTCTTTTTTGGCTACTACCCAACAGATATTCCTGCAGGAAAAAACATCTGACTGCTACCTCTCAGGACCCTGGTTTCACTTGTCTTCAGGAAACATACCACCAATGCCAGAATTGCTGCGATCGGGTAAGGTGTCTCAGCTCCTGCCTAGTGGCTTACCATGCCAGAGCAGTCTGCTAGCCTTTCTGAGCCCTATGTGCGGAAGAAAAGCTGGAAAACAGGATATTTACAGTCTCCAAAACCAGGACACAACCCAAATTCTCTCTAAGGAATCAGCTCTAAGCCCAGGTTCTGATTTTTTAAACATAGCTGCTCCCAATCCAGAGATGGAAGCACAACCCATGTACCAGAATATCCCATGTTTAATTAATAATTTTCTTAAAAGTAAAAAATACTTATTCTCAATACCCCAATGTTGCTCTTTTCTCTGAACCCACTGTTTTGGACCCTGTCAGGATCAGGAGCTTGCATTAACCAGAGCTGATGTACTAACCCATCAATTCTGCACTCCTCTGAGATGCTGCCTTCAAGCTCATTATCCAAAGCCTAAATTGCCAGGAATTAGATACCTTCACTATGCATATCAGCAGGAAAGGGAGGAAGAAAAAAAAAATCAAATACAATTTACAAGCCCACAATCTAATTAGGAGAAAAACTTCCAGTCCTGAAGCGTTTGTCAGTTTTTCATCCTGCAAAATGCATACTAATCCCCTCTCCCTGCCCACTGCCTAGGATTGCCATTACTCCGCTTCCACAACATGCCAGGAATGATCAGCATTAGGCTTTCCTAATGTGTCTCTGAAACAATAGCAATTACAGAGTCGTCCATTCATATCTAAAGGCTTACAGACTACAACTTCCCTCAGGAGGCTAAAGACATTTCATCGAAGCAATTATATTTATGTAGCATTAAAGTACTTTCTTTAAAGTCACGGCAGTTACCTTTTTGCATTTGAAGCAGAGTGGTAACGAGGAACTCTCTCACCCCATCCAAACTCCTCCAAGCATATTTTTTGCCTGTTTAAAGATTGCTAACACACATGCACACACACACACACACCTTGGGGGTTTTGCTGCCTTATTTTTAATGTTATTACACTCCTTTTCCCAAGGGATCTGACATGCAGATTGGAGCCTATTTACATGACAAGGGACCAGAATGGAAGAAGCTCATCAGTTTATTCAGCTTTCCCAGCTCTCATCATGTCATCAAGGACCTTCTGATGTCTGGCAATGCCGTGAAGCCCCAACTTCCAGGATTTCACAGTTCTGTCAACCTTAGCTCTCGTTATGCTAAAAGCGAGATGTTTTCAAGCTTCTTTTTTTCTCACTAATCACAAATGCTGGAAACATTTTTTAAGTGCATCAGCTAAAAGTCAATAGGCGACCTAAAGGAAATAATAATTTCTTATTTTTAAATATCAAGAACCCAGAGCAAGTGTTACGATTTTGAGAACAAAGAGACAGCTCAGGCCAGGTTTTTAACACTAGAAGCTGTCAATAGAGAACATCGTTTAATTTCCACTCTTCCACCTTTCTTTCCTTCCTCTTCCTAGAGGAAGCAGAGCAGCCCCCTAGAAATATTCCACCTATGAATTTCACAGCATGCCTCGCAAAATCAAAACGCGAAGCCTTGGCGTGACGTCTCAAATCTCTGCCATTCAACAGCTGATCATATTTTCCCTTTGAGCCACGCCAGCTGCACTCCACCGGCACGCCTGGCTCGCGCGGGGCTGCCCGCGGCAAGTTCGGCACCGGCATCTCGGCTTGAAAAGACATTTCCTTCCAAGCAAAGGCTGTGCCTAGCTCTAGTATGCAGGGAGGATTTTTTAGTGCTTGAAACACTAATAAGAGGAAGGGATTCCTCGTATTTGGTCAACATTTCCTTGGATCTGGGCTCTCCAACTTCCTTCCTGAGCTCTTTGTGTTGAAGGGCAAGAGCCATCATGACTCCACATAAGGGTGCTGCCCAGCTCGTGACCCCAGAAGGATCTCCCTGCAGCTCTTCTGTGCTTTTGGGGTAGGGAAACCACCAGTCTGAATTTTGAAGCTGGCAGAGTACCACGCAGGCATGAAACCTAACCCCATCCCTCCTGTCTCCCTGGGTCCTGCTGAGGATGCCGCCGGCTGGACCAGCTCCTGGCTGCTTTGCCACGCTGAAGCCAAGTGTTGTCCTGGCCTAAGGATGAACTTGTTGCCATGGCAGGAGTCGAGGCATGCGCTGCGCTGCCGGCACGGTGACGAGCGGCAGCTCGGAGCGCCGGCTGCTCCTCCACAACGGCTTTTTGTTGTTCCTTTCTCACAGTGCGCCCGTCCTCTCTCCGTGCTGAAGCAGCCTGGCAAAACCCAGCTGACCGTAAAGCACAGCAGCACTGTGGCTGAGGGCCCAACACTGCTTTTCTCTGCTGCAAACTCTGCCTCTTCCCTGCCTGCTGTAGGGCACAGCATGGGAAAACCAATCCCATGGCACAGGCAAGTGTCCCACTGCGAAGACAGGACATAAAGGGAAGCCGAAGTTTTGAGGCAGGAGCTCTGTCAGACACAGAGAAGATTTTAAGCGAGGGGAAATAGCATCACTCCAAAAGGAGGCTGTCCCCAGCTAATACATTTCCTCACTGTTGCTGGAATGTTTGCACAGGACAGGCTTAGCTTGGCTGCCTTTTAAAACTCCCTTACAGCTTTCATTAGCCTTGCTAAAACTAAGGGCATCTCTCTTTCACACACTAATTAAGGACAGGCTCAGAAGAGGCTGGTATCCCTCATTGCTGCAGATTTTAACAAGAAGAAATACAAAGGTAGACTTAAAATTAAAAGCAATGCTCCTTCCTGAGCAGTGGTTTCAGTGCCTCAGAGATTACAAGCCAGCCCCGCTCTGCGTGTCAGCAAGCTTTTCCAAAATAATGAGCTTGCTTCCGTCCCAAGCAGCTCCTGTTGCACTGGAGAAATGAGCAGAAAGGTATTATGGGCTCACACTCACCAGATGGATGTCCTGCTTTGTTCTCCGCTTACTGAAAACCCTACACATACAGTTTGGATTATCTTCATTGTAATTCTAATCACCCCCTCTCTGTTAGGGAAAGAGGGAGAAAAGGAGGGATCCTTGCCTCTGTCAGGAGAGCTAATTAAAAGTTGTGAGTCCTCCAGACTTCTCCACACATTGGAAATGCTTTTGGAAGATCAGGTAATCTCTCATTCTTGGGAGAACCTAGTTAGTAAAAGAAAAATTAAGCATGGTCCCCTTGGGCAGAGAGCTAGGGTAGAAGAACAAATCCATTTTCCCCACGGGATGCAGCAGTGTGAATCATCGAGGTGCTTCAAACACAGGCAAACCACTCTCTAAAGCAGAAAGGGTCATACATGTTCCCCAGCACAGCAACACAAACACCTCCTGTGCACCTACACCACACTGGCTTTTAAAACTCCTTCTTTAAGAGGCTTTTACATATGAATATATAAGGTGCAGGGACTTTGGCCTTTCCATAAAAGAACTTCTGATGCCCCTGGCTGGTTCCCGGATGGTTGGGTGCAAGCCCAAAGGTCTCAGAAAAGTCAGAGCCAGGAGGCTCATGAAAATCGACAGCTGGCAGTGGCGTGAAGTCCAGGCAGTGCCCCAACTCCTCAGCCCCGATTAGGCACAGAGCAATCAGTGCCGAGCAGCCGCTCGGAGGCACCCAGCCTCCCCGGCCCAACTGCAGTGGGAAGGAGCTGCCTGTGCTGGTAACAAGCTCTGACAGCTTCAAGTGGTGTGAGGGCCCCCTGCACCAGCTTGGTAAGGTCAGTGTGCAGGCAATGGGTCTCCAAACCCAACAGGGATGGGGAGATCTGGGGAGGACCAGTGCTACATCTCTAATTCCTAGAGGTGCAAGGGTATTGGGACAGTTGCCTGACATCAGTAGCAAGAGTCAGGCTTCCCAAGGTATCAACCACCACACTGCTTTGGCCAAATGGTCAAGTCTGGATCGTTCAAGTGTAGCACCCACGCTCTGTATTTAGGATTTTGACCAGTCCCTGTCATTTAGAGGTGGTGAGTGCCTGCGGAATGTGAGTCCTCTTGGAGGTCTAGAGCGCCCATGATGTCCCAAGTGACAAGGAAATTGTTTTCTCTTTGGTCATGAAAAAAACTTTTAAAAAAGGATTATTTCTGCTGTCATCTTTCCAATGGCCAGTCCAGCATGTGAAGACTTTTTCTTCGTTTTCCCCTCCCTTTCTTTTGAGAGACAGTTCAAGCTGACCCCCCTGGGACCCTGTCTCTTCTCCTGAGCATTAGGATCACGAATGAAAGATGCAGTCAGGACTTTCCCTCCCGCCCCTTTACACGTTGCCGTGGGAAACAATGGTGAGCTGGAAAGGGTCAGTCTAACACCAGCATCAGACAGACCTCAGATGGCACGAGAGCATGAGAAAGTCTTTACCACCACTACAACCAAGTGGAATTTTATCAGGATAGTTGATCTCTTTCGTATTTTGGCCCAGGAGAATCCAGAAAAGATCTCTCCCAGAGGCTGATTCATCCAGTAGGCTGCTTCCAGAAGCTGCTCTGAGGAAATAAAGTGCCTTGGCAAGCACCCTCATCTCGGACAGAGCTGCCACGCTGGGGCCCAAAGGGATGTGACTGCACTGCTTGGCCATTCAGGGCAACGTCACCACAAGGGCCCAGGACAAGAGCAAATCTCTGAACCGAGGCTCAATGTCCCACTGCCCTCTGGGGAAGATGCTGAGCTGCAGGGAATAATATGGTTGTGAGCAAATAACCAAATAACAAGGGAAAATGGGACAAACTGCTTCTTCTGCCTGATCATTTTGGAGATTTGCTTGGTACCATAAATCTGTTTGGATTCAAATTCATTTAGGTTTTGCTCCATGGGAGCCCTTTAGGCCCTGGAGAACCCTCCTGGCAAAAGAATGCTCCAGCTGATGTTCCTACCTTTCTGCCCTAGGCAAATCCAGTCAAAAACAGACACAATTTTACCAAAACCATCTGCAAACTGATTTTAACTAGTACAGCCTGGGCACCTGGACATTTGCAACCAGCTCATCCCAAATACACATGAGCCCTGACTTTTGGTTGCATGTGAAAACTTGGGAAAACTTGAATCACACTTTTGCAATGCTTAATGAAGCCATGAATCTGGCTTGTGCAGTCTTGGTTTTCCTTGTCCTCCTTTATCCGTGACATTCTCCTTGATGAAAGTTCACTGTGTCCCTTCCCTTTCTGACACCTCCAAATCAGTGTTCCTCTGAGTCTCAGCGAACAGTGCAATCCTTGGTAGGGGTGAGCTATGGCTTGGGATGAAAATGGGCATGATCCTGCCCATGGAGCTGGGCAGGGAATGCCATGCACTGCACTCAAAAGCCACCAGGAAACCTGCAGTGCCATGCTCCAATATGAGCAAGGCAATTGAAGAAACACAAGCTCCTGCTCCTGGCCAAAAACATCTCTCAGGGATCAGCCATGACTTGATCTGGCAGGTTGGCTGTCCCTGCCCTTCCCGGGCACAGCAGGCAGGAAAATGCTTCGTTTTTCCTCGATGAATAAGCATAGAAGAATCGATCAAATGCAGCGGAGTACAATACTGCAGCTGAAGTATGCACACACTGAACCTCTTCCGCTACTGCAACACCGCCACTCATTTACACACCAGCAGCCTAAAACTATCTCTTTTGTACACCCAAATTGATCCTCACTCTTAATTAGTGCTCTCAGTTGCAGCAAAATTTCATTTGTTTCTTCCAAGTGTGGCCTGATCCATTGTCCCTCTCCCGTGACCTGTGAAAATTAGTCATTGAGCTCAGTGACAGTGGTAAGTGCAAAATGCAGCATCAAAGGGACATAATGGGGCCTCTTAGGACTGACAAAAAAACACCATTAATCAAGGCATGCTCAAGAGATGCCAACTAACTGAGGCATGTGAGTGGCGCAGAAGTGCGGGCCGTCCCTTGGAAGGCGGGATGCAGAGGGATGAGAGATGCAGGGGCAGGAGAACTCCCCCTGCCCCAAGAACTGCAGTCTGCCCCAGACACCCAAGCACTGCTGTTTCATGGGCAGATGGGCTCTGCTCTGTATGTCCCCATCCCAAGGATTTGCACATCTGTTTTCCAGTAGAGGTTACAGAGATGCACTTTTCCAGACTGCTCCTTAGCTTGGAGAGCAGGAATGGAGCTCATCTTTAAAAAGTTCTTTAAAGCTCTGCTTTAAGCTCATCTCTGGCCCCTACTCTGTTAGGGGTGATATATGGGATGCACACCAGATCAGGAGGGGGATGTCAGCATCTGCATTTCCAGAGCTAACACGAGAGTCTGCAGATTCCCAGAAGTAAACACATGACACTATCCATCCAGCAGCACCTTGCACTGACTCCTTGTGTGATCCCAGAACCAAGCTAAGGGGGAATACACAAACTGCACAAACAGACCAGAGAGGTGTGGTGCTGGGGAATTGTCCCAAGAGACCTATGGACAGACCTGCACAGGTACAAAGAGAAGCCAGCCCTGCAGTCAGTGAACCAGCAGCAGGACAGCTGAACGGGTAAGGGACCAATTTTAGCTGGTCAGGCAGAGAGAGTTTTATCATCAGAAAACCAAAGCAAAGAGGTACATCTCTGCAAAATTCCAACCTCAGTAGCAAACAGGGTGTTTAAACCCTCTCCTGCAAATCATTAAACAGAGTAACTTGGACTCGGCAAATCCAAATGACTCTCACTTTCAAGGTCCTGCATTCAGAAACCCACAATGGAGAACAATGAGGTGGGGAAAAAGCCGAGGATCTTGACGCCGCATTCAGGAGGCCATCTGGTCCGGCCAGCACAGCCAGTGCTGGGAACGGCAGCGTTGTGGGTTGAGATTTAATCTGAGCCACTTATTGGGTGACCTCAGGCGAATCGTTTGACCTCCTTTTGCCTCAGTCAACCCAACTGTAAAATTGGGTTTAAAGCAAGAACCTCTCTGAAAACCATATGCTGTGCCTAGGAGGAGTGGGAGCAGACTCCCTTCCCAGCAACAGGGCTGCGAAGGTGGGTAGAGCCAAAACCAGAGTGGAAGAGGAGGTGCATGGAGCTCAGATCCAGCAACTCTTGATGTCAGGAAGCTGTGGATGATGTCTCTCCCAGGTCCTATCCTGCCAGCTCTGGGAAAGCAGCTTTGGCACCCATGCAGGGACTCCCCATAAGAAGGGATCTGTGAGGTCTGACCTTGCTCATATCACTACTGCACCCAAAGGCTCAAAACATTCAAAGCAAGGTCCTCAAATCCCCATCTCAGTGGTTACTCACTAGATCAAGAGCACTGATTGCTCTGGTCAAATGCCCCCCAAAATTGATTCCTACTCACAGTCTTGCCAATAAAAGGTGGCAGAAAAGCAGCTCCTCTCTCACCTGGGCCCCAGCCTGGACCCAGCACTGTGCACCCCTCGGAGAGAAGCACCAGCACAGATGAAACACCATGGCCAGCTAACCTGGGTCCCTGATAAACACAAACCAGCAGCTTGGCCCCCCAGGTGTTCACAGGAGTGTGCAAATCATGGCACTGACCGTAAACACATCCTGGGTTCAGAGAAGAGAAACTGAGACACAGCATGTGCATGGATGTCACTGGCCACACCATGGCCAGCTGGGACCCTTGCAGGGCAAAATGAGAGTGAAAGTCATATAAGCAGAGACCTAGCCTCCTCATTAAAATGATACAGGAGAATGGCCCTTATACTTTGAGGAGAGGTTGGAGCAGAGCAGCAGGCAGAGGGACAAGCAAGGTACAAGCACATAGGGCTGGGCACTGTGCTGTCCCCACAAAACTGACCATGCAGGTATAACAGAGCTTCACCCCATGTTAAAAAAGCAGGCAGAGAACTGCCTCATGCTGCAGGTGCAGGCTGCAGAGATGTCAGAACTTCCTCAGCTGTGCGCCAAGAGTTAATTGAGACAAATAACTCAACAGTGCTGCCATTAATGAAATTCTTCTGATATATTTCCCCTGAGCTTTCTACAAATGACTAAGTGACATTACTGCCTGCAGTGCGAACCCCCTATATGAGAGATAACGCTGCTGGAGCTAAGGTTGGCGCATCCACGTTAGAAGCCTTGGAAAGAACCGCAAGATGATATTTAAATAACTATCACACTGCTAAGAAATGAGCAGCCAAAAGAAATATGGTCTTATAATATGCTCAAGTCTCAGGATGAATCCTAGCTGTTACATGCAGATGCTGAAATGCAGTGGGTGGTAAGTGACAAACTCTTTTAATCCTGCAAATCTACTAAAATTCCCAGTCAAATCTCTCCAATTTTCCCCTGGTGACTCCTATATTTGTACATTTGTTTTGCAGCGCACACAGGGCCAACGACTGCAACAGTGCAGATGTGAGAGGCAGTGTCACGTGAACTAGCATGTCCTAGGGGCAGCCAAAAGAGCTGATGGAGGAAAATAACCCATCATATCCATCTCCTGGAAACCTCTCACAGTGTTTCTGCTTTACTTAATTTCTTTTGCTTTCCTTTTCTTTCCTTTAGTAATTCCTCATGGGTATTTTTCCCCTCTGAGACCCAGTGCTGCAAGCCCAGACTTTGCTTTGGGCTTGCCATAAGCATTCAAAGCACACACAATACAGAAACATCACTGGCATCAGGGCTGAGCCCTTCTGCTTGGTATTGGAGAAGAAAGGGCATTAAATGTGAGCGGAGGCACAACAGGAGGAAAAAGTCTCGTTTATGGATGGAGGAAACTTGGCACATAACACCAAGAGTTAAACGGCAAGAAAATGCAAATGACCATTAGAAAAAAGTTTCTGGGAGTAAAAGGAAGATGGCTCCAGAACTGTAGCTGACACTAGGGCATACCTTTACCTCCAGCACGCTTTGCACACAGTAAAACAAGGAGTCACAAAAGTATCCCACTTCCAACTGCAAAAACAGGTTAACTTGTCCTAAGCACAAACCATACGTGGGGCTCTGCTGACAACACAGATACTGTACAGGCTCAAGAGAAACCAACAGCAAACCCTCATGTTTAAGGTCTGCCTTGATGTTTTGAGCTGAGACTTGCAATCTGCATCCAAACAGTGGCATTGCCCAGGAAATACCTTGGTGACAACTTTGGTGTCACCTTATTTAAACGTTAATTTAAAATGCTAACTTCATAATGAGTGGAACAAAACTGTGTAAAAACATTTCCCACTCTAATCCTGGTTTGATCCCCCCCAGTATGGCCTTCTTTTGTAATTACATCCCTTTGTGATCTCACTCTAATGCCTTGTATTGTGACCCATAAAATAATCAGCCCCCTTTGTCTCTCCCTAATCCTTTTAGACTTCCTTCTTGTCTCTACACTCTTATAAATGCTGCCATTATTTGGGCTCAGCAGCTCTTCCCACCACCCCAGAGCCTAGAAAGGGGGCTGCAGGTTAAACCCTGAATATATTCTGTGCAGAGGAGCTGAAACGATGGGAAGATCTTTGCTGCTTTAAAATCCCTGTGATTCCCAACCTCCTTCCCTAGCCACACAGCGTGGCAGGGAAACCAAACTGCAAGTTTGCATATGTGCCAGCCCTCCCCACTTCTGTATTTTGCAAATGACCCGAAGACCTTTGGCCTCAAGGTCACAGCGGCCAGTGTGTTTGTGGGGACAGCATGCTTGTCCTCAGGTTGGGCAAGAGGAGCTGCTGCTGCTGTCTGCAGGGATCCATGCAGAGAGGAGTCACAACATCTGCCTTGCCCAAGCTATCAATCCTGCCCTCCTGCTGGCAGGGTAAGTGCCATGGACAGCCACACACAGTGGGATGGAGGAGAATTTGGGGCAGGATGCAGAAGGAAAGGGGGTCAGGGTACAGAGAAGGGCACAGGGATGTGTGCTGCTATGCTTGATTACAAACCAGTCCCCCTGCAGCAAGACACGGTGAAGAAAATGTCTTTACAAGCTCAGATCTGTCCAGAGTTGTTATCAGGTCCTGCAGTACTTCAAATACTGGGCAGGTCCAATTCACCAAACTTCAAGAAATCTCTTTGGCTCTAAATTGCACCATTGACTTAATTCCCCTCTTTTTTTTTTTTTTTTTTTTTTTTTTACTTTTTTTTTAACATCAGATCAAACAAGGAAAATTGCTACTGTTAGGCTGGATACGTTCAGAGCCTGATCCGATATCCAGTTTGATGGTGATTTCCAATTAGTGGTAACTGCTTGTTATTGAGTGATATAATCAATGGGTCTAACTCCACTGGCTGGGCTGTGATTTATGGTGATGTGGAGCCAGGTCCATCAAATAACAGCATCAGCAACAAGGGCTGGAAATGCCATGAGATGACATGATCAGATCAAGTGAGGCCAAGTTAAGCAAAGGGTGGTGATGAGAAGAAGGGTGGCTGTGTTCTGGGGAGCCCATCTTCCAGAGGAGTGGACTCTGGATGTTACAATTGCTCAGAGGATGTCTTCATCCACAGAAAGCCAAAGCATGTTCAGCTTCTGGCATGCGCAGGGGAAATCCAGCTCCTCAGAGACCTGTGAAAACACAGCCAAGCAGTACCTCCAGAGAACACTCTGACTATGAAACTGATTTTAATTAAAACAGCTTGGAGTCATGCAAAATTATGAAACTGTCATTGGGAGACAGAAAAGATCTGTATTCAATAACCTGATCAGATTATAAAAACATGTTGCATTCCACAACCTTTTAAACTAACACCAGGGTTTGAACAGACACAGAAACAGCAACTGAAAGAATTCCAACCAGGGTGTGAGGCAGAGGGTAGAAATGCTGAGGGCCTCCCCGCTCAGCTCAGTCACGCGTAGGCTTCTTGCACACTTGTGCTTGTTCAAAAGAAAGTTACACTACGGAAATATTATCAATGTATTTAGCACCTGACCAGCCAATCCACAAACCAGCCAAGGTCCACTGCATTCCGCTGAGTATCTTTGATTGATAACGGCGACATACAGAAATACCCCAGAATTTAATTAAATAAATTTAATGAGTTAATTTTTGGGAGGAAGAGTTTAAGATGCACCCACTCTGTGAGGAAACTGCCAGCACCTTGAGCCCATCAGGGCCGCACGCGCAGCGGCTGAGAGCAGCATATTCTTCCAGTTAAATTTTACTCAATGCCAAGTGTTGAAGTAAATTTGAAACATAAAAATATGATATCCAGCCCACATTTCCTGAATGCAAATATGTACATTCCTCCAAGCCAAGAAGATTATATTCCAAGCAATAATACAAAGCCAGGGTCTGTAACGGTGATATGAGACTAACAGCCTGCCTTTGAAGACAGCGAAAAGTGCAACAGAGCTCTCGAGGGGCTCCGCTCTGTCAGATCTCTTTTATTCCTCAGTAGCATGGCCTTGATCAACTCTCAAGATTTTTGTTTGTGAAAGGTTTTTATTTCTCCTTTGCTTTTGTGTTCAGATGTCAGGCTCAGAGGGAAGAAGAGATCAGCACTGGGATGAGGTTTTACCCACTGGCAGTATTTACTCTGGTCAGCAAAGGTCTGCTTAGCGCTTGGGTTTTTTTCCCTTCCAGGTAGCCAGCACCCATTCCTTCAATGCAAAGGTCCCTAAAATGGGGATAATTACCCTTCTCCTTTGACTTGCTGATTGGGACTTGGAGCAAGGAAAATCACTCTCTTGTGTGTAACCACTCTGAGACTTGGGGGCTCAGGGTACAACTGTGATTCATTCTCAGGAGATTTCATCTACAATTTAGTAGAGTCCTAAATGCAAGTGTGTGTTCCTGTGGCTCATGCACCGCAGGGGAGCTTGCCCTGAGCAGCAGGTTACATTTGCCCACAACATCCTGTTTTATTCCCGTTATCTGCAGGCACCTGTGACAACAAGGCTGGGGGGGTCCCCTGTTTGTGCTGGCTTCACCCAGACCTGTTCTCAGGGCTGGCAACAAACAAAGCCTGAAGCCAGAATAGAGCCCTGAGCGTTTTCAACACAATCTCTTTTTCATTTTGATTCATGTGAAACTATGGCTACAAAAGGAAACACTATTCAGGGACACACAGCACATCACATACATATTGATGCAGGAGCCAAGATAACAGCGTTTATTGACAACTCACAAACTCAAAGGTAATTCCTCTGGCTCTCATGTCTCCAGTTTACAGGTCCAAGAAGTTTGGCATTGTGCTTATACATCAGCCGGCTTCCAGCTCATAAATGCCAGAGCTATTCACCAAAAGTGTTCCAAGGTTTAGCACCACAAGATTGATAAGTTTGAGATCCAGCTGCTAATCTGGCACGGCCCCAAAGCCCTTGGCTCCTGGACAATGTCACTTCTTACACTCCTGAAAAGCTAGGTTTGCAGATGGCCACTTCATGCACTTGAGAATTGTTATACACAAGGGCTGGAGTGTTCCCTTGGTGGGCTGCCAGCCGGCCCTGGCACTGCAGGGAGCAGGCAGTAGTGCTCCAAAAGGCCCCCCAGTTTGGGGAATGCAGATGGGACCTCAGCCCTAGACTTTGCCTTACACGTTTCCTGCTTTGCACCAAAAAATCCTGGTGCAAATATTTGCAAATGCGACAGAAGCATTAGTAAGTGACTTGCATAGAAAGAAGAGCAGTAGCCATCTCCCAAACAAGTCGGAGAACCCTTCAGCAAAACTTAACCAGTGTTCCACCAGGTCTCGTGGCTGTACCACACACCCATCCTCACACTCACATAGAAATTACACCCAGCAGCAATTCTGGCTGAATGCCAAAAGGATCAGTGGCTGCACTCCCAGAACCCCCAGACAGTCTGTGGACAGAGAGGGCCACCAACACAACAGGGACAGAAACCACCATGACCCCCCCAGCTCTGCCATCTGGGACAAACATCAACCAGCAACCAGAGCTGACAGGGAAGAGCCAGGAAATGCAACAGGCCCAACTGCTCTGGCCAGGGCAATGCAAGGGGCTAAAGCCAGGTAGTGTGCAGAACTGGAGTCACAGCCTGCCCTGGAATTCTTCCTGTCTCACCTTTAAATTTCATTCTCTCTCTAACATTTTCATCTCTCTCCTCCTCCAGGCTCCCCCATCAGACAATCTGTCTGGTGTTGTTGGCCTTGCCCCCAAAGGCACTGCCATGCCAGGTAGTAAATAAGACCTTGCTGCCTCTACACTGCCAGCATTAAATAACAAAATGAAAGATACCATGACCTTCAGGAGGTCTTTGCCTATGGTTTGGGAAGCTCTGCATGCCCAGCAGAGCCCAGCTGTGATGCACAGCAAAGGGGTTTCCAAACTCACTGCAGGAGATATACAAACCACAGACTACTTCACTACATCATTTTAGTGTAACTTACACCTCCAACACAGAGAAATTACTGTTAGAAGGTGGTTTTTAGTTTTTTACCCAAGAGCTCTTCTTTCACACTTGGACAGCTACACAGATTAGATGCCAGCCAGATTTTGACACCAGCTCCAGGGTTTTTCTCTCTTCCCTCTCTTTAAACCCCCTCCAAGAAAACCCAGCACCCACCATGCTGCCCTCCTGCTTCCCAACAAAGCCAGTGCCCCTTGTAGGACTGCCCTGTGAGGTGGAGGTGGCACAGTGCCCGTACTTACTCGCTGCCTGAATCTTCGCCTTCCGGCTCACCACCAGCCCATAGTGGTTCTGTGCCATGCAATCGTACTCGCCTTCATCCGAGGATCCATCTCCCCGGACCCTCTGGAAGCGGGAGACGTAGAGAGACCCGTTGGCCAACATAAAGGCATTCTCACTGTCCAGGATCATCACGCCATTCTTTCGCCATGTGATGGTGATGGGCTGGATGCCCTCCACCTGGCAGTAGAGGATCAAGGGTTGCTCCTGCACAGCTATGTCATCACTAGGCTCCACAACAAATGCCAGCTCAGAGGAATGGCCAAAATCTAAAATGAAGAGAGAAGGACAGAGTCAGCAGTGTGTCCATGAGCTGCAGCAAGAGTAAACTGCTCTGGCAGCAAACAGGGGACGACGGAAACATTTTGGATGGGCTACAAGGCGCAAGCGTTTTGGAGAAACACAAAACCCATGGGCACGCTTTGCCTCCCAAAGCTTTGCTCTCAGAATCTCGGGTGCAGTTTCTTAAAGCACAACCACAAGCAAAGTTCTTAAGGCTCCAGTGAAGGCGACAGGCAGGCACACCCCTTCAGCAGCTTGCCAAACCCTAGCTCTACTCCATACTCTCCTGACGACTGCCTCTTCACCTCCCATTGCAGGTGTGCAGCATTAGACAATTAAAACTTGCACAAGCACAGGGTGTCAGCCATTCCCGGCCCAGGAGCAGAAGCACACGCCAGTGCTGGAAAGCCATTCCTCTCCCCACATAACAAGGCAGAGGCGTGACAGAGGGGCTGCGCCATGCCCCAGACCCGTTTGCAGCACAGCCGGCAGGGGTGAAGGGGGGATCAGCAGCTCCCGATTCAGACCATATTGCCACCGGCATCTTCCCGACACTTCTCCCGCTTGGCAGAGCAGGAGGCTGTTTGCCTCTTGCACGCAACACCGTGCCCTTCTGTCACTTTGGTCCCTCTCACGTTGTAACAGGCAAAGCATGGTGCTATTCAGCCCTTAATGAAGAGCAAGTTAAGCACCAAAATACAAATGCACAATGTTCTGGCTCAGCCACACAAAAGGTTTCTTGCAAAGCAATTACGCTAAACGACGTCCACGAGAGATAAATTATTGTAGAATTTGTATCAACAATAGGCAAACCCTCACTTCCCATCACACAGATACGTCCTAATTTACTTCTTTTGCCAACAGAACGTTTAAATGCTCTGTCTTTGGCATGTTATGCTTCACTAGGTCACAGCATACCTTTTGAGGGTATAATTTGCCCTATAGTCATGAACAGACACTACAGAAGATGACAGAAAGAACTATTGCCTAAAGATTGGCCAAAATATATGTGGACATGAAAGACAAAAAGCAACCAAGAGACAGGAGTTATATAGATATTTGAAGGCTGTAAATGCAGGGATGGAGGTGAACTGGGTTTTTTTAAAGAAGAGCAATGGTGAAGAAATTCCAGCAGAATAAGAAAACTACAGTTTTATCCAAATGTGGAGAGAGCCTTTCTAACAGTTCCCCTGTACATTGGCCCTTCAATGGGTGCCTTCCCAACCTCTGATACAGCTTCTTCCCTCTTTCACAGGCTTAGTGGGGCCAACTCCACAGATGCTCACAGAATTGGGACGCACACAAGCAATATCTCCTGGCAAACAGCAGCCACAGCACAGGCTTTGTAATGCCTGTCCCTCATACAGACCCCACCAAGGACAGGATCCCCCTACCCTAGGCTCAAAACCAGGGTGGAGGGCAGAATGTTAATGCATGGTAAGAATAACAGAGATGAGAAGAGGCAGTTACACTAAAGAAAGAGAAGGAAAAAAAAGTCTGTCTTTTCTGCTCTGCAAACCCAGTGAGATTTTTTTCTTTCTTTCTGTAAATCCCCACTGCTTTCTACGGCAACTTAAATTGGATTATGGGGGATAAACATTGAGTGCAACCTGAGCCGAGGCAGATGGATGGAGCAGACAAAGACAGCAGTGGTACTGCAGGGCCAGGCCAAAGGTACTGCCAACAAGGTATGAGTGTATGCAGGGAATGGACAAACCCCACTCAGTGACAGACACCTAAAACACACACTTTATTAACCCATTAAGCCTTAAAATGTCAGGCTAGCTCCAGCCATCTCGGTGATCTATCGCTCACTGTGACTTCTTTTTTATGAGATAGCCCTGGGGTCCTCTCAGCAAGTCAGACTGCAGCGAGCACAAACCCATCAATTACTTTTTTTTTTGTGAAAATTAAGGAATTAGATGAATACTCTGCATTTTTCTGCAAAGTGGTCAGAGTCTCAACACCATGCTGGGGCCCCATTCCCTGTGTAGGTGCTCTGGTGAGTTAGGTAGGATAAGGACCCTTGCATCCTGATACTGAGCCAAGAAGGACTTCTGACTCCAGAAAGATTGAAGATTTCAGGATTTAGTCTAACACGCAATCAGAGAAAACCTCCTAATTAAATAAATGCCCCATCTTCCCCCAGCACCCCTGTACTCTTAGATAAAACAGCTTATTATTATATGTACAATAAAAGGAAGAATCAACATAATTACATGCCCTTCCCACAATTGCTGTCATTATAACAACCATCATTAAGGCCTGTGATTGGAGATAATCATGTTTGCCTCCATAAACATTCGGTCTGCATCCTCACTCCAGGCTGCTCGAACTGCAGGAGTGATGACGCTCATAATTAGGATTGGTGTCCTCAGACACTTGCTGGAGTGGGAATGGACTCTAGTCCTGGGGTCTCCTTGGGCTGCACTCAAGAGAAGGACTGTGCCTTGAGGTGTGACACTGCAACTGATTTGTAACCTGTCGACACCTTATCGTGTCCAGAAGCACCCAAATTCCAACTCAACTCAGGTTTTTCTCATGGGATGCTTATCAGACCTTGAAGAAATCCCATGGAATTTCAGGGCCAGGTGACCAACTAATCAGATATATGCAGAAAAGCTAGTTCACGCCATCTGGGGATTTGGGAGAAGCCAAGCTCTGTCCTTCACCTGTCTCAAAGGCAGACTCTGAACATAGCACCCTCTCTTCCCAGGATGCTCAGGGTAAGAGACAAAGAGAGAGACGCTCCCTGAGGAATCTCCAAGGTGGGTCAAGAAGGTTCCTGGTGTTTGCTCTAGAGGTCAGCTCAGCTGAGCCAGAGGGAGAGCACAGACAGGATAAAGAGGCAACAGTGGGAGAGAGGGACCCAATTCCATCAGCATAAAGAACTGATTGCGGTTAGCAGTGAGGTATGGAAATGATGCTGCAAAGTTGGAAGTAAAAAACACTCCAAAGGCACATGGAAATAGTAAAAGTGCCATTAATTGAGAAATAGCAAGGAAGTTGCTGAGGCTGTGCACATTCACTCAGGGAGTCTGAAAGCCCCATCCCTCTCCAGCAGCTGGCTGTGTATCCAAACCCCGCTAACCCCACACAATATCCTAGGCACCTCCCAAAACGGACTGCAAGGCAGCGTGGCTCACAGCCACTCCCTGCTCGAGGCAGGAACTGTACAACTCTGCTCGTGGAAGCTCGAGTTTGCATTTGGAGCCAGGGTGTCAGGCAGGCAGCTGAACAGCCTGCTTGTCTCGACGCTGGCAGCGCGTGAGGGAAAACTGCTTTGCTTTCTGCAAAGGGATGGAAGGAGGAAGCGTGATTAGCTCTGACATAAAGGCCAAAAGAAAATTACTGGAATCCTCATTCTACAAGTCTCCTTTTGAGAAACATTTACCATCTCCCTGAGCAATACAATATGTGACTATATGTGCAAATATTTAACAAAAACTACTTCCCCTATTGATCAAGCAGACAGGCATACTCAGAGAAACCAATTAGCACTTGTGCTTTTGAACCAAGAGATTTATTTAGTGCTGAGAGAAAGAACTTCGAATTAATGGGAAGCTTAAAAGACACTTTGAAGTACATTTAAAAAAAAAACAAGTTTAATTATTTTTTACTTGACACTGTGATTCACATTCAGGGCTTCAAAAGAACTTGTTTATACCCCTGTATTGTCCTTTTCCATTTGGGAAACATGATTTTGGCTTTCCCTCCTGTGCTTCAGTGACTAATCTCACCGCTCTAATTAGCAGTGACATCCATCGCCAAGGACCTCAGTCACATCCTGGCTCATCCTCCTGGACCCCATCCAGACCCGCAGCCAGCAGGGCCATCCCTGCCCTGGGAGCACGCGGTCCCGACAGATGAAGCCCATATTATTACTCCTGTTCTAGACAGGGAACATTAATCACAGAGGGACGAAATAAGCTGCTAACAGCCCACTCTGAGCTTGTGGCAAGGAAAGATATTGTGGGAGCAGTTGGATCCACCCTGCTCTTCCTGGTGCAGCATCATCAGGAGCACTGCTGGGGAGACTGAGGTAGCACCAGCTCCTTTCTCATCACATCAACAGCACAAAATTCACCTGTAAATTGCCTCACATCAGCACAAATTTGCCCCCTTCTGATTTACTGTGTTTATTCCCAGCGTAACACAGCATAAATCAGCAGCATAACCACCACCAAGGATAACCACTCCAGTCCTGCTCTAATAAAGCCAAAAGAAGATCTGCAGGACCAGAGGATTTTATAGTGGGATCCAGGAGAGTATCAGGACCAAAAACCTGGATGCAGATTGGGCCATGCACATGAAAAACAGCTCCTGTTTTTCCAGTGGTGGGTTGGCTTTCATTCAAATCCTTCAGCAAATGGGAGGATATGGAAGGAAGAGATATATGGACCTGGAAGATATTCTCCAATAGATTATAACAAGCTTCAGGCTGATGAAATTGGCAGCCTAAAAATCCAGCTGGTGCCCTCTTAAATCTCCTTGAGGCTGACCCAGACCCTAAGGAGAAAAGCACTGCACTGCAGTAAAGTGCAGATTGGCTCTTTAGGGCATTCAGAAAATTTACATTTAAAGAAGAGGAGAATAGGCCATTACCAGGCCCCACATCTTGCTGGCAGTAAAGTTTACTAGCTCAGAATTTTTTATTCCCTTTCCTTTTGGTTGGGAGGTTATATAAAGCGATTTTTCCATCAGAGAGCATAAACCACATCCACTCGTTAAATGACTGCAGGCAGTCTCCGACAGGGATAACACAACCTCTCACAGCCACCTGACGGAGAGCCCCAAAACACCCAACATCACTGCCCTCACTGGGGACACAGATTTTAGCTGAGGAAGGCAAAGAGCCCGAAAAGCCAAACAAGTTGCCCCAAATAAGTTTCAGATGTTTGAGACCAGACTGAGCAAATCCCAGGAGGTTGCCTGTTGAACACTGTAGAAGCTGGAGGCATTCACAGCACAAAGAGCCTTCCTAGGACAAGCTCTAAGTCCTTGAGGGCTCCCCTGCCTCTAAAGAAGGCAGGCTAAAACCTGTTGGTATAGCTGGAAAGGGCAAAGACCTTTCCTGAGCTAATTACCCACAGTAGCTCCATCCACAGTGAGGCATCCCGAGAGCGAGAGCATGGCAGCAAGCCGAGCGTAGGATGTGCTGTTATTTGCATTCCCCACGTTTCACAGCCCTGACCAGATCACAGCCTCACCACAGAGGGCATCAGCGACACAAACACAGAGCAGGAAACAACCGCACAAAAGCAGAGAGCAAAGGCACAGCCAAGATGGGAATTGCTGTGCCAGAGCCAGGGTCCCTCCAGGTTTCAGCTCCCAAGGCTGCCCTAACGTAGAACAGGGGAACAGCTGGTTTCATTCCCTGACCCTGCAGGAAAGCAATCAGGGAGGTGGCTGTCCCCACAGCCGGGACCTTGCACAGACCCAGCAGGAAAGGGACTGGCCATGCAGTGGGTGAGTGATAGTGCCCACGGGTGAGAGATGGTGGCTGTGATGATGGCACAAGGCTGCCAAAGAGCCACAGGCGCCTTGGCATCACAGTGCCAAACCCCACCAGCCAGCACAGCCCTGCCACCAAGCCCTTGGAATTTCAGCTTGACTACTTGCAGGCAGAGATGGCATGCAAGGAAAGGGATGGAAAGGTCTTTCTGCAGGAGGAGAAGTTAGTGTGCACAGGAAAAACTTTGAAACTTTATTGTATCCAGGGGATTCAAAGCAAACTCAGCACTCTCTCCTCCCCGACATCCCTTCTGCCTTATCACCTCCCACCCTGAAATTCAGCATGGAGGAAAGCATCTCCTTGTTCTTATCAAGGAGTCAAGCACTGCATGGATCCCTGCTTGCTCCAAAACCAGCGCATTGAAACACGAGCTCTTCTCTCCCTTTTCATGTACGCTCAGGTTTCAGCAGCAACGACCCTTTTGCAAAAGCATCTTCACAGCTCAGCAGAACCATTCACCACGGCCCGCATTCCCTGACTTGCCATCAGCTTCATCAACACAATTTCATGTGCAGGAACAACAAAAAAACCAGGCAGCAAATCCTTGACTCTGCTGTGAAACTCTGGTTTTAAATTACCAATGCAGAGGCCTGGGTTGTTAAGTGACTGGGCTGCTCTCGAGTGGAGGGTGCGATACAATGGTGACATCTGATATAATAGCAAGGCCAGATCAGTGTGCTCTGCACTTTCCTCATACACTCGCCTACTTGCCTCTCTCGTCTCTTAAAGTGCAATTATTGACATGTTTGCCTCCTTAACCATCAGTTTTATATGCTTGCCAATGACTCCTGGACATGTGTAAACAATTATTTTTATTTTCTTGCAAAACCAAAATGTTGGATATTCTTTTGGATAAGCAGACTCGGGTAGATTTTCATGAGCCCTGCTACATAATTTATTAGTTTCTAAACTCTGTAAAACTAAAAGCTCCACTAAAGTTCAAATAAGTTTGTGATTTCAAAGTAATTTTGAATGGACCATTCCTGTTTCTGACTAATGTTACTCAATTGATTTAAATGGGAGTTCTTAACCTGCAGAGGGAGATTCTTCCATTGTTTTTCTAGTTAAATAAAAGGAAAATATCCTGGGCCAGAAGCCCAGGAGTGCAAAGCAAGGAATACTGGGGGGAAAAGGGACAGAGAAAAAAGCATCTTCAGTCCCAGATCTGCTGCAGGCTGCAAAATGAGTCTGCTCATCCCATGGGTTTGTAGCAGAGTCTAAGGATCTGTGAAGCAAGGGACTGGCATTGTATCGGGTCACTGCTTGGCACTTCACACACTGGGACGCGGGACCTTTGAGAAATAAGGAAATCAGAAATAAAAAAGTTCAGGCAGCCAGAAAAGAGGAAGAGAGACTTTCTTGTTTGCACACATAAAATGAGAGCAGTTTTGCAGCTCTCTGTCAGGCAGCGCTGCTGCTGAGCTGCTCCACGCTGGCCCATGCCAGGCTGACAGCACATGGGCCAAAAATGGGATTGAACAAGAGGGAGAGGAGTGGGGAACCAGGCTGCAGTCCTGGATCTGGAACTCCCTGCCTAGATCCTCTCCCCTGGAACCCTCTGCCAGCTCCTAAGTGAGTATGGGAACTTGGTCTGTGCAAGATATCTAGAGCTTGACAGGTAACAAGAACAGGCGCAATTACACTTGCTTAGTATTTGACTCCCTTTGCAGGGGGTGGTGGAGCAGATCAGAAGGGGAGCAACCTGTCCTGCTGCCCCCTCTCTCAGCTTGCTTTATACACTTCCAAAGTTACTTTTGGCACCGTGATGGCCCCAGCAGGCATCTGAGTGCCACCGGCACGGGTGGCTGCACACTCACACCGCTGCACCCGCATCGCCCCGAGCACAGGTCCCAAACGTGGTGCACACAGATGTGGCTGTGAAATGCCTGCCCTATTTCATGGGCTGCCTGCTGCCTCCACGTGGGAAAACCACATCCTGAGATTCTCCTGTTGAGCCCCTGAGAGAGACGAAGCACAAACGTGGGCTTGAATTTCATACAATCTCTGAGCGTTACTGGGGAAATGATACCTGATACTCTCTATGTATATTAAGAAAAAAGACAGGGTATTACACCAATTTAGGAGAAAGCAATCCTTTTTTTGCGTCTGAAAAAAGACAACAAAGCCATGCAGAGTAGAAATTAGTGAAAGCTTATAGCTTCAATAATTTAGAAGTTAACCCTACTTAAATATAAATGACGATGTTTAATTCCAGGGCTGTTACTGAGCAGAGCCGGGGAGCCTCTCGTATCCTACGCCTGCCTTTGAATGCCGGGCTCAGCAATAACAGACAAAAGCTGTCCACCACACAGAACAAAGAGCTCCAGGAAATTAAAAAAAAAAAAAAAGAAAGAAAGAAAATACTGTCTCGCTGCTGAGCCCACTCCAGTACGCTGACCAGCAGCTCTCAGTGCCTGGTTCACAGTCGCCAGACCAGCATTTCGGGGAGTTTGAAAACCACAGGGCTGGGAGTGGAGCATCGTGTCCCGCACAGCGAGGCACTGCTCCGACACAGCATCCGTCCCCGCGGCGAGGCTGCTCCGGCACTGATTGACACCGACGCGGGAGGGTTTATTAAACTCAGCAGAGCGCACAAACACGTTACCTCGCTGTTAACCACGTCGAGAGCGCATAAATCCACTGAAGGGGGAAAAAAATCTCAGAACTGAAAAACTTTGAAAGTGCAGCCAAACACTCCTCAGCGGGGACAGCAAAACACACCTCAAAGTCAGGAGTCACTGACCCGCCAAGGCGCAGCATAAACAAACACACAGGGCAATCTGGACAGCAGCAGGCGATAACTTGGACACAAATTCAACTTGCTAAAGTTCTGCTTTCAAATATTCACTTTTTTTCCTTTCCTCCCTCAAAAAAAAAAAAAAGTACTTTTTAAACCATCTTCATTGTACTATCCAGGAATCTCAACATAATAACAAGACCTGCTTCATTACATCCACTTCACAAATCACTTCTATTTTCCGTGAGTTACACTGAATTCTCCTCCTCGCGCGGTGGCTACGAACCACGTGGCGACATTTATGATACCACTAACCCACAGCCTTGCTTCCTAAACACCCTAGCAGCTAATCTTTGATAAATCTAACACACGCTTTCCGCCCTCTGACCATGCTGGGCTGCTAACAGGGTTTTTTTTAGCAATTCATAGAATAATCACAGAATGGTCTGGGTTGGAAGAGACTTTAAAGACCATCTCGTTCCAACCCCCCCGACATGGGCAGGAACACCTTCCACTAGCCCAGGTTGCTCAGTTTCTACTTTTCCTTATCTATAAGGCTGTTAGGAGACACAGGAACAGAATGCACACGAATATTTTGCGGCAGAACAGCATATTTCTCAGATTAGACCCATGCTTAAGTAGCATCACCAGCAGAAGAAAAACATTGGCATTTATGCAGGACACGTGCACAGGGAAAGCTCCCTTTGATGTTCTGTACTCCGGCCCTGGTTCGGACTGTGTTACCAATGTGGACAGACCTGGCGTAACAGGAGAGTACAATATACTTGTAGGTCTGAAGTTGCTCGCCCTCATCCTTGCAACTTGTTTCCCAACATCTCTGTCGCTATCGCCTTTGCTGACGAACGCGACGCGTCCGTCGGGCGCTGCATACGGCTCCCACCGCGGTGACGATGCCGGCTCTTACGATCCGGGCACGGGTGGATGCCCAGCCACGCCACTGCCCCGGCAGCCATCACATCCCTCCCCAGCGGTGCGGGCTCGGGCTCCACAAACA